>JANHFX010002195.1:6745-53517 GCA_027560015.1 Chloroceryle amazona
TCATCTAATTCTCCCCTCCTTGATCTATGTCCTTCTCTTGTAGCGCGCGCCTTCATGCGGGCGGAGGGGGGGGGGGTGGGTGGGGGTGGATCTTGTCTGAAATGGTCCTCTTACAGTGGATAAATAAGGTCTTAGGGAGTTGTTTATTCTAATCCCAACTCAAGCCTTTGATATGAAACCAACTTCTTCCTCAAGTTAAAAGCCAAAGAAGGCAATTCTAAAATAAAAATATATTCCAAATTGCAATGTATTCATTATAGACACCATGTTAAAGAATTCACAGACTCGTATTTCAGGGCATTTTAGAGAGTCTTATGAGGAAGCTGTCAAGTAATTGTCCATTTTGGAGTGACTACACAGTTTCTACAGAATCATATGCTGCAGGCTATTGCACAGAATATATTATTAGATGAACCATCAAATGTGGTGTTTTCTACAAAGAAGCAGAATTGAGCTGTTGTGCTCTTTTTTTTTTTTTTTTCCTACCTACACTTGGAAGGCGGTAAAAGAGATTGTGCCTGCTGATTACCAGTGAAGTTGTACAAAACCTGCAGGCATTTCTCTGAGAAACCTTAGGACAAACGCTGTGCCAAAAAAAGCAGCTGGCGTCAGGAGGTGTTTGAACATCTGCTTTGAGAACATCTGATTTGAGAAAGGAAAGAAAGCTTATTGTATGTGCACATCTCCTTACTCGAACACACTGACCAAAGGTACAGCAAGGTCAGCACTCAGCTGTGTGCACTCTGTCAGCCAATAGTCATAATTTTCTGGCATTGCTATTGATTTCCCCATACCCTCTGTTCCCCTAAACAGAGAGCAGGAAGATGTCTCATTCCTTTATTTGAATAGCCACATCTAAATAATGTGGTTTGTGTGTGTTTGTATGCTTCTTCCTGGCTATAGTATGTTTTTATTTCATTATGAAGTCCCAAAGCAAGTGTGAAGATGTGTCTGTTAATTACTTATATGAAAATGAGATAGTTGATACTTCAGGTTTTCAAGTTCTACAAGAACTTCATAGCAATGTGAATGGCTGTAAAATGGATGTAGAAATACTGTAGATAGATTCTGGAGTCCTTAGGGAAATTAGTTCTCTCACAAGTAAGTTTAATTTACTTTTATTCTCTGAAAATCACAGCCTATGTCTTTTCTTTTAATGGGCTTGAAGAAAAAAAAAAATGAACTCAGAAAATGTCTTTTCTCATTTCTATAAATACAGTTTAGATCAGTGCTTAAACGGTCGCAGAAATGGAGAAAAGTATAGTTGAGGGTATTTCCTTTTCAGGACTGTGTAAACTCATACAGGTTTTTTGATGAGCATTTTATTAGTACTGTTACACAGCTGAATTTTGAAGGACTTTCTGAAGAAATAGAAAAAACTTCAAGTTTATACATTACTTTAAATCCCACATTACTTTTTTGTGTGTTTAATCCCAGGTGGGCAAGATGATTAGCCTCTGCTAGATCTTCATGTGCTTGCTTCTTGTAGGCCTCCCGACTGTTTCCAACATGTAACTTCTTTGCATGTGCATCTCAATGGAAGGAAACATTTCACAAACTAGACCCTTGTTTCTGATCCTGAATTATCCTTGATGGGAACAGGGGTTGTATGCTGAGAGGGGAACTGTATGTCTCCTCTAGTACACTGCTAAAAAAAAATGTGCGTGACAACAGAGGAAGTGTATACTTCAGTGTGAGAGATGGGAAAACAGGTGTTTCTAGTTCTTTGTTGGTATTTTTATTTTACATATATGCTTTATGAGTGATAGTTTGTCAAATGTGTTCACACTTTTGGCAAGTGAAGCTCTACTGGCAGCTACAAGATTCTTATTATTCAATAAAAATGGAAAAGCTGTTTTCCCATTGCCAATCCCAAAATTTATTTCCCAAAACCTTTCTAACTGAAGGTGGAAGTCAGATCCTATGCTTTCTTCTATTGATGCAATTCCCAAAAGGTCCCACTACCCTTCTTGAGTTAAAAAGAGAGAAATATAATATTGTTGCTGATTGAGATTGAGGTGCCAACATTCAGTTATTCTAGCTGTGCCTTTTGTGTGTCTCAGGAGAGTGACATGAATCTCGGTGGGATTCGCTTTCCAAATATTTTATCACTCACTTTACTTCCATGAAGCTAATGATGAGGTAGAAAAGTGAGAATTTGAGTGTTTTTTCCTTCTTTCCAGCACAGACTACACTACCTTAGAGCCACCTTGTTCTCATTGAGTCAGTCATGAGGTTTGATTACCCACAGATTACCTACCAACAAGGTAGAAAAGTGAAGCCCAGAAATACTACATTGCCCCTGTAAAGAAATTTGTGGGTGGTGGTGGCCAGAATTTACCCAGATTTAATTCCTAGCTACATTTTCTTGTGCTTCAGTTTATTAGATATGGAAGTCAACACAGAGGTGTCCTATTTTCTTTCCTATTTTTTTTTATGAGGGTCTTCTGTGTCATCATTAAGACATCTTCACATTTTTTTTTATAATTAACTGAGCCTTTCAGACGTATTATTGTAAAGTGTATGTGTCAGTGTATGTGTCACTTTGAAACTTTAGGATGTATTGAAGGGGAGAACAAGGCTGGATATGTACCAAGTATCTACACAAGCAAGACCTTTCTTTATATATTTAGTTTATTTAGGAGGGCTATGGTGCTTTGTTTTACAAAGCTAAACATAACAGAGGAATCTGTTGGGTTTTTTTTTAATTATTATTTATTTGATTTTCCTCCCTTAACAATATGATTTGTTTGAAACTAAAAACCTGTGGGTTTTTTCCTCCATTATGCCCATCTTGTTAAGACAGTGCTAGGTGTGTTCCTCTCAACTGATGGATCTATCACCAACCTGATGTAATAGTAAAACTGGTAATATAGAGGGAACATCTGATATTTTGTGGTTGTTAGTGCAGTGACTTTAGTCTCCTCCTTAGGAGGAGATTAAGATTTTCTTCCTCTTCTGTTTATTAAACTATTCTTTTTCTGTCTTATTAATGAATGTGTTATTTCTCATTCTCCACATGAATTCCTTTCATTTCTGCTGAGCTGTCTTCAGGTTTACAAATAGCAACACTTTTTACTCTTTAAATCAAAATAATTTATATTCAGGGGTTTGTTGTGGCATCCCAACATATTAGATATTAATGTAATAATTATTGAATTGTAAAATATATAGCTCTCACTAACATAAGACACAAATAAAGCATCTGTCCAGTGCGCATGCTGACAGACATAAACTGCTTTATCTGTCTGCAGAGTTCAAATGTTATGTAGCACAGTTGACCAATGTACAATGGGTAATATATAGAGGTTTTCTGGCAAAACATGCCTGAAAGGACATGTCATAAAGAATCCCACCTGCTGCCCAGCTGTTTTCTACTTCTTTTTTTTTTTTGGTGATGTCAGTAAGGAGGATCTTTAATCTCTGGATTGTGAGCTTTGTCACAACTTAACCTATCTCAGATATGAGTTTGTCAAAAATTAAAAGATACAGATATACATTATTAAACTGTGCATGATCTAATAGTAGTCAGAACCAAACTTTAATTCCTGTTCTGTAAGTAGTGGCACAGGAGGATTTCAGGATCCAAATGTAATCTCTGCAACTCAGCAGCATTTCTGCAGGACTTGTAGGTCAGAGAAGGGGTTCTGTTTAATCTTAGCTATCCAGCCAAATTCATGAGATCTCTTTTTCTTCAGATTCACAGTGGTATCACAGAATACTTTACATATACAGGTCTGCAGGTTAAATCCACCTTTCCTGTGGGATAATGTCCTCATTGAGCCCTAGTAAGACAGCATCTTAAATTCTGTTTGAGCCTCTCTAGAAATCTTTATAGTACAGCTGGCTCCAGGGCCAGACTCATTACAATTTTGTTGTGAGGGGGATATCTTCCTACAGTAAGTTCTAGGAAGATTAGTTGAAGTCCTCAACTTTTTGAAGTTTGTTGCTTCCCATCAACAAACCTTCACATGCCTGTCAACATTTGAGGAATGCTAAAAGTAATGATTATGAGACCATGCATCTGAACAGGTTGTTTAAGTTCAGGAGCCGTGGCTATGTGGGATGTGAAGAAATGCTTATGTAAGGCTGTGACAGCATCAGGAAGTCTTTTGCTGCAAATTGTTTCAGCTGATTGGGAGCTAAGTTAATTCAGACTACTCCCTCATGGATAAAAAATAGAGGGGTGAATCTTTAATTAAAAAGAAGTGTGTGATACTTTACAAATAAGATATTTGGGATCTGGAACGCTGTGGGAGCAAAGATGTTTCTCGGAGAGGTTTCCTTTTCCTTTCCTTCCAAAAAGGAATGTAATTCAAAGTGTCTTTCACTAGAGCTGAGCAAGCTTAAAGGGTGCCAGACCAAACTCCTTTCTGGATGCTGAAAGTCAGGGACTGGCTCCAGCTATTCCTGGAGACTATCCGTAATGCCCCATTGCTGAGGAACATCTACTTTACGAAGTTACTGTCTGGCTTCTGGTCAGGAAAACAGTGCTTGGAAAGAACAATCTTTTCTATCTGCTGCTCTGCTCAGTCTTTGTGTCTGGTAGTCCCTGCAGCACAGCAAGTGAGTGATTTCTTAAATGATCAAGTTCTTTGTCCTGAATTAGTCAATAAATAGATTTAAGTATAAGAGAGGTGTTGCCTTTGTCTAATCTGGGCATGAATTGCATCTTTTTAATCAGGGTTTGAATTCTCACAACAAAATGGATTAGTATATGACAATCCACACCAAAGCATAAATAATCATTTGTTTATAAATGAAATTATTTAAGCAAGCACATCTTTCACATACACCAGTGTGCACTTTCCTTTGTGTAACTAATATATCTATGATATTATGAAATACCAATTGCTATAATGTCTAGGTGCTACGGTTTTCTGGTTCCATGAAGTAACAGGGGATATGGACTTGATAGTCTTTCAGCCTTGAGGTAGGTTTTGCACTGATTAAATGTTCCATTGCATTAAGAGTTGGCAAAAGCCCAAGGCCAACAGTAGTCCTTTAGTAATTTAAAATATAATTCTGTGAACAGTGGAACTACAAGGCTAAATTTCTGTTAAATTTTGGAGTATTACTAGGTATTCTAATGTCTAATAAAATATGTGCTTCAATTTAAACTGTTTTCTACAGTTTGAACATCCATAATATCTCTTTCACACATGTATTTTCTGGAAGTGAGACCATGATGCAGCATTCACCTTGTATAGGTAGGAATACTTAGTAGGCCATCTCTATTCCACTTGGCTGCCTACTTTCACAAAGCCTGTAGGAATTTAATATCATTGAGAGGCCTGTGATCCTATCAGTTGTGATTGACAGTGGCCAATATACTAATAAGGTATGGAAAGGGGGCAGTCACCCACCAGACTGGTACTTGTACATAAAGATGACAGAATGATTACCTACAGTGTGTTTCCTTGGGAACTCAAAACAAACAACCCACACAAAAAACAAAGTGTACTTTGTTTTATTGAAAATCTATTAACAAAGATGTTTTGATGATTCATATTTAAATCTATTCTCATTTTCTTGTCTTGTGGTGGTTTTTCTTCTTTTTGATCTCTGGATAAAGCAAATGAATTATTTTTTTAAAAAATCTACATAGCTGCTCCAAATCATTCCAGTACTTCCTCTTTAGTTTTAATACCTTTCCATGCATAGCAGACCCTGAACCTGGATAACCTAAGCCATGCCCTGAGTTCAGAAAACAACTTTTGGCGCTGTCAGCATCATACTTCATCAAGGAGCACAGTCCCCAAGCATTCCATTGCTGTGCAGTTGCATACATGTTTGCTTTCTGCAGAGTGTTCACAGGACAAGCAAGACAGGCTTTTCTTGTTTGCATGCTGTTTGCTGGTGGGTTTTTTTTTGTTTACAGTTGCAGCTTATTTGAATCTTGATAGGGTAAATGGAAGACTAAAACAGCCAGAGTGCTGCTGCCTGACTTATCCACAACATGCAACTTGCTTTAAGAAAAGCGCAGTCATTTTTCACCAGCACTTTGAGGTACACTCAGATCTGCCTTGGCATCTGTCCAGCCCTGCATAGTATCAAACAGGGGATAAGTCTGAGAGCACAGATTTTTAGCTTAATTATATTCCTAAAATTGAGTTAAATTTCCATGAAACCTGCTTCCAATGTGAAGAACTCTGGGGGAATGGTTTTGTTTGTTTGACTTACATTATATCAGTTGGGCATACCAAATGAGATGCACTGTATAAGCACCTGTTCTATGTGCTGTTTATGGCTGTTTGTGTTTGGAAACACAGTGAAGTGAATTGATAGTGCTGCCATCTATAGATAAAGTTATTGTACTCTGCTTGATGTGAAACACAGGAGCTTGGTCTTCTCATTTAAAATTTTGTTAATAACATTATATTGTAACCAAAGAAAAGAAACAGTAATACTAAGCTGCTTCTGAATATGATTAATGGCAACTTCTCACTAACAGTGAACAAATTTTGTGTCGCTGGCCTGTGTTTCTGAAGTATGATACAGTAATTAAACAGTCCTTCAGTACCTTTAGGTCAGACTTGGTTACAAGCACTGTCTTGGGACCATTGCTAATCTTACTGGACTGAGAAGTATATTTTACAAGTCAGAATCATGTATATTTTACTAGTCGGGTATATTGAAAAGAACAGCAGCCTTCCTATAACACATAGTGTTTCAGTCCATTTTCTGGTAAAAGGACAGATGGTGGAATATTTCTGGCGGAGATCCAAGCATCCATATGCTAAAGTACTGTTCTGTATTAATTCCGGTGTTGTTTCATTGAAAGATAATACTCTTGTCAAATGCAAAACATTTATGCTCAGTTTTATATTTTTACCTTTGTTTCTCTCTGTTAATTTTTATTTATTCTCAGAAACATAAAAGCCATCTTAACTATCTGCCAGTTTATCTTTCCACATGCGATGAATGTTTATTTTCCTCCTTGTCTCTCAAATTGCATCATATCTTAAGATGTGAAAACTGGCTGTAACACCCAGATTTAGATTCTGCCATTCCACAACGTACCAATTCAACACATTTTCAGATTGTTCCACTGGTTTCCCTCAGATGAAGTTTCTATTTTATCAAGTACAGTGTGATAGAACTCAGCTTTGGGATTATATTTTTTTTAATGCCATTTTGTTTAAACATCTACATGGCCACAGAATCAGTAAGGGCTTTGGCTATTGCAGGAGTGCTCTATATTGACGGGATGTTTGTTCTGCTTGTGAATAAATGGATGCCACTTTTTTGCTTCTAGGAAACAAGGAATGTTGCCTATCATTGACTGTGGTTTTTTTTATTTCTTGTCAGCAATTTCTAGGTGAATTTTATACAGAGATAATAAAATAGTCTGAATAACACATAAATAAATAAAATAATCTAAATAATCTGCAAGCCATATTAAAGAGAAAAGTCGCAGGGATGAGAGAGTATCTCAGAAACTAATAAGAATGAAAGAAATAAGGCATATAAGAAGCAGTAAATAATTTAATGACTTAATCAGGATAGAATGATAAAAATAGATACTCAGTAAGATGGGAAAGAAAACAAACAAACAAAAAAAACCCCACACCACCACATACTAAATAATTACAGAGAGAAGTATTTGAATGAAAGTTCATGCAAGCTGCCAGGTCAAAAAATTGGGGTTCTTGGAAACAGAGAGTTGCCATCTATGCAGCACTAAAGACCATCCAAGCTAACAGGACTTTTGGGTTTCTTCCTTTTCCAAGCATAAATAGACCATTGGTGCATCTTTATTTATCCTCTTGCGTATGCAAAAAGGTGGCATTCAGTTATTCTTATGAGGCAGGTGACTTTTAATAGACAAAATTAATAACCATATAAAAACAACTTTGCACTTAATTGTGGAAAAAAATTACACTCCTGATTTTAAATATTTTGCCTAGTAGAAATTTGGCTACATTTTTTTAAGTCATTTATATGTCTTGAGATACAGAATTGGAAGTCAGATGGTACTTTAGTAGTTCTCTGAAAGGTGCTTAGCTATATACTTTTGAAAATCCCATCCATTCTCAGGATTTTAGATATATTGTAAACTGTATTTCTACCAGCTTTTCTGGATTCTGTCTTAGAATCATTTTGCTTGGAAGAGACCTTAGTAGTGTTGCAGTGGGTCATTGACCTAAGTGCAGGACCCAGACAGAACCTGGCCTTGTTGAACCTCATACCATTGGCCTCGGCCTATCAAGCCAGCCTCTCCAGATCCCTCTGCAGAGTCTCCCTACCTTTGAGCAGATCAGCACACCTGCCTAACTTGGTGGCACCTGCAAACTTGCTGAGTGTGCCCTCAATCTCCTTGTCCAGATCATTGACAAAGATATTAAATAGAACTGACCCCCATTCTGAGCCCTGGAGAACATTACTTGTGTCTGGCTGCCATCTGGATTTCACTCCATTTGCCACCATTATCTGGGCAGAGCCATCCATACACTTTTTCACACAGTGAAGTGTGTACCTATCTAAGCCATGAGTATCCAGTTCTCCAGGAGAATGCTGGGGGAAACCATGTCAAAAGCTTTACTAAAGTCTACAAAGACAGCATCTGCAGCCTTTCCCTCATCCACTAAGTGGGTCACCTTGTTCTAGAAGGAGATCAGGTTAGTCAAGCAGGACCTGCCTTTCATAAACCCATGCTGACTGGGCCTTATCACTTGGTTGTCCTCTGTGTGCCTCGTGATGACACTCAGGATGATATTTTCCATAAGCTTCACTGGCACCTAGGTCAGACTGACAGGCCTGTAGTTCCGTGGATCATTCTTACAGCCTTTCTTGTACATGAGTGTTGCATTTGCTAAATTCCAGTCAGCTAGGACCTCCCTGGTTAGCCAAGACTGCTGATAAATGATGGAAGGTCAATCACAGACACTAAATTTTCACTGAATCAGCAGTTCAGGGCCAAGCCTTGGTAAACTGAAAATCAGAAAGTTGTCTCAGTTATATCAAAACTCTTTTACACAGCCCTGACAGCACAGAGAAGCTGTTAATGTTTGGTTTTTTTTTAATTAATTTGGGGACTTAAAATGAAAAAATACTTTCTAATACTTGAGGCTTTATAGATATTTTAGGGTTTAAGGTAATGCTTACTTACATAAGTGTCATAGATGTGTAGTGAATAGGGAAATGACAGAGTCCATGTGAATTTAACCATCTGTCAGCTGACTTGAATAGCCAAATTTGAGAAGGTGAACTTGGAAGAAAAATGTACGTATTGTTCATTCCCATGTGTTTTTTTTGTCCGAAAGCTGATTCCTGGATGTCAATAAACCATGTAGGGCAAGGTGATAAAAATATTTAAAGGAGAGCTTAGACTAATAAGTACTTTTGACTTTCTAAGGCATCAAAACTAAACCAAAAGAGAAAAAAAATCAACTGTATTTGTCTGACAAGTGCTTCTAGCATTTCTCAGGGAGCCTCTAAACATCAGTATTCCCAATGGCTCTGCAAATTCAGTTGCATGAGACAGTGGAGGTATGGGTGGCCTGGGAACATGACTAATTTAGTAGTAGCTTCTGCTCTGAACCTTTCAAGAAATCTTACTTTCTGTTTCCACTTCAGTGTATGCTTTGTGGGTAGGCTTTAACTCATAACTTTCTAAGGTGAAATGTTTGTATGATTCCAGCAAAGTAAAATCTTGTAAACTACAGACCTTAATCTGTCCTCATCCACTTAAATGCCCTAACCAGTGGTTTGCAAAGTCAATATATTTCCTGCCAGATGTCCTTTTTTTGTCCCAGGAGCCTTTTCTTCTCATTTGCTTGTGTTCAGATTGGAGAAAAGGGTTTAATATCATAACCACCAGCCAAGACTGATGGATAGAAAATGCTCAGAGGAGATGGAGGATTAAAGAAGTCCCTCATGTTTAGTAGGAACAGGACTAGGGTTCATGCTTCCCTGGCACATGATCTGCTCATGAAAACCTAGTCCTCAGAATCACCTTCTCTGTTTCCAGGGCCGGCTATCCTTTTTTTTTTTTCCTAAGTGTGTGAAGGCTGCACTTTGCGCAGAGCTTGGTTACAACTTTTCATTCTGTCTCTGTGCTAAGCGTGAGTTGATCCAACAAGAGTATCTGCCAGAAGGATATGAAGAGTGCAATTTTCTATATCTCTAAATGTTAAGGAGAGTGAGTGCATCTTCATGTGTTGGGTGACCAAATGAACATGTTCTGTGGGAGGTGCAGTGGTGTGATGTTGGGCATTTAGAAAAAAAGTGTTTTTCCAGAAAACACAGGCAGCTATGTCCTCTCTCATGCCTAAGATCTTTTTGCATTTACTCATTTTGGTACCCAAGATGTGCCAGTGTTGTTCTGCATGCACCTAAATGCTACTTTGAGCTTTAAGGTCAACTCTTCCCATATTTCGTAGTAACTTGTTGTTTGACCAGATGTAAAAGTATCTGGCTAAGTTTGACCTTGGAAAGCATTTCTTTGTGCCTTTGCATTCATATAATCTCCAGTGTGGGACAGGACTGCCTCTTATCATATAGAGCCAATGTCCAACTGAAAGGGGCCTCTTGAGTGCTACTGTAACAGTAATAATAATAGTAAGTCTTTAATTTCCTGCCTTTTTGCTCCTCCTTCCATCTGTGATGGATTTCTTCCCTGAGACTGTTGTATATTACTTGCATCATGACAGTACTTAATTAAGGTCTCCACCTTAATTAAGCCACCTCCTGAGCATGAATCGGGACTATAGTGGATGATTAGAAAATGGTAAGAACTCCTTATGAAAGGCATAGGCTGCGATATTTTCTCAGAGGGTTTAGATTGTTTACAGTCACTGCTTGTGGTACATAAGCCTGAGAACCATTAACCCAGCACAGTTTAAAAACCCATAGCTGAAAATGTACTCTGCAGTTTTATATATTTACAAAAATTGAGGTACACCACTTCAAAATTTTTTTTCAGCTTATCTATGTAGTCAGTCTTGTTGACTGAATGGAGGAACATCTGTAGATTTCAAAGCAAATTTTGGTACATCTGTAGCTGAAACTGTCTCAAATTCCCATTGAATCAGATTATTCTTATCAGATATGCTTAAAGATGATAAGACATTCAATGCTGTCAGCAAGTGCAAAGCAGCACAAAAAATACAGTTCACTGAAAAGCAGCTTCATTGTAATGCAAAAAACATCTTGGTGCCCCAGCCATTCTGGGATTGCGTGGGCAAGAGTTTGAGTGATTTGAATACAGGATTCCTGATGCAATAATTTCTGCCATGCATAGACATGAATTGATTACTTGTCCCTTGAGGTTAAATGGACCTGCTCATCACGCAGGTCTTTGTAGAGATAATGTATACACCTATTTGGAAGGTTTAATAGTTGTGGTTGAAATACCTGGTCTGAAGCTCAAGGGTTAGGAAGCCTGGTTAAGCTTTAAAATCACTTGGAAGCAGCTGACTTTAAGTTGCCATGGCAAAGGATTTTCAGACAATGAGAAGCTTTTACATTAATATCTTTGTAAGCCTTGTTGTGATATAATTGTCTCTGTGAAGAGCAGTCTCTTTCGTGCTCCTGCTGACACACAGCCTAATAAAATCATAAAGTAATTATATAGTGCAAAAATTATTTTAGGATTTCTTCTCAGAGGGTTTTGCCACTGGTTTGGGGATTCTGTCTCTAGTAGATTTTTTTTTTATCTGCTTATCAAAAAATTGTCAAGATACCCCCTATGTTTGTAAAAAATACCAAGGTATGGAAATAGCAGTGATTTTTCAATAGGTTCTATGATCCTCCTGTATTCCTCCTCAGTAGCCAAACTATATGCCTGAAAAAATGTGTCCCATCTAAGATTAGACTGAGATTAGAGAAGAAGCTTATTGTTAGAGAGAAATTTGCAGATAATTTTGCAGGGATTTATTCTGTTTCTCTTTGGGAAGGAGAGAGTGTAGTATCCACTCTTTTCAAGACAGTTTGCAGTTGTCCTCATTGTTGCTGATTAAATTTAAGGTTGCTCTCCTTTCAATCAGGAGCACAACCAGAGCCTGTTTCAGTGGTTAGCTAGCTATGGTTGGTTGCTCATGTGCACACAATCTTAATGCCAAGAGAACTGAAAGCCAGTGCTATTATTGCTGTTTATCTTTGACAGGTCCCCAGAAACTGACAGCTGATGCAAATGGTACTGGTAGCAGATTTTGTATGTCAGGAGCTGGGAACAAGTAATATTTGTTTCTCTTCACTGCCACCTTCCAGAGACTAGCTGTGGGCTTGGGTGTTTCAGAGAGAAGTTTTATGAGGTACCACTTTTCCTGCCAGCTGCAGAGACAGTTGGGATGCAAAAAAAAAAAAGAAGTTTACAGGACAAAAAAGGGCTTTGGACAAGTAGCACTGAATCTCTGACGTTCACACCCAGTGGCAGTTTGTCACATTGAGATTTAATGGGCTTCAGGACATGAAGTGAGGTGTATTTGTTCTGACATGGTTTTAATTAAGGTTTTTATTAAATTCTTTTAATTTAATTTTTGTTTGACATTGACCATTCCTTGTTTGGGATTCTGCAGTTCTGAAAAGCTTTCAGATAGGGCTTTAATTGGAGGCTTTTCAATGTAATTATTGGTTGTGTATTACATTGGAATGTAGTAGATTCGTTTAACTTATAAATGCTTCATACACTCATCTCCTATGCCAATGCACAGAAATGGGATCTACATTACAATACATTGTCTCCACTCCCTGTACTGCAACACAGACCAGCTATTTATTCAGTTTAGTGATAGCAGCAGCACACAAGTAATTGGGGTCTGACACCATTCTCTCTAAGTATCATTAATTTAGCACTAGATTTTAATCATAGACAGTACTGAAATGCCATAACAACATACAAACATATTTAAATATAAACAGATTGATTGGATTACATAACTACATCAATTGGATTGATAACAAATCCATATATTTTTAGACATGTATTATTAGTTATGTGGAAGCATGGAGAAAGCTGATGCACATGTATGGAAAAGAATACTTTGCAGAGCAGTATAAGCTGTTACTAACTCTTTGAAATGAGCCAAAATATTTAAGCTGAGTAAAATGAATAATATAGGAAAGCTTTAGAGAGAACTAAAATAATTCACAAGATTAATAAGTTATTTGAAGATCCCCAAAATAAAATAGCCCAAAGTTACACAAAAGGCAAAACTATGGTGAGGGAAGATTTAGTAATGAGTGGGGAAAAAAGCCCCTTATATGAAATTAAGGATGCTGAATAGTGGCTGGAGATAAGCTCATTTTATGTAACAAAATAATTTTAAAAGTGAGGTACAAAAATAGATATGAAACTAAGAAATAACTGCATTGCAGCTTTCACATATTCATAGCTTTTCCAAAAAGCTTGAAGTCTATAATTTAAAGCAGCAATGACA
The DNA here is from genome assembly GCA_027560015.1 of Chloroceryle amazona. NCBI lineage: Eukaryota > Metazoa > Chordata > Aves > Coraciiformes > Cerylidae > Chloroceryle > Chloroceryle amazona. The sequence goes on from JANHFX010002195.1 coordinate 20,128, forward strand.
AACTATTCACCTGGTATGGGAGATCAGCAGGTCTTAAATTCTCCAATCTTGCTTCCATCATGCAACTGAAAATACACTCACCACACAGCTAAAGAGCTGGTATTCCCTTCCTACCTGTTCGCATGCTGTGGACAGAAAACGCAGCAGTCATATGATGAATGTGCTTGTAGTCAGGCAATAAAAAGAGCTCTGTAAGTCTGCAGGAAAACAACTAACAAGAAGGGTAGCATGCAGTTCCTGCAGCTCATGCCCTACTCCCTTCCCTCCCAGACGACATGTAGAGAAGACCTTGCAGTCCAGGCTGCTGAGCCATGGATTCCTTGAAGAGTTCAATCCAGATATTCCCCAAACTGCAGAATGGCTTTCTGGCTTTTGGGTTGATTTTATTTTTTCAAAGCTGCAGTCCCGTGTAAAGACCTTTGATGATTTGAGCTGGAAGTATTGGAGCTGCTATTGATCTGAGTATGCAAGTTAGCAATTTATTTGGGGAAGGGAGTCCTTTGCCTTAAGGTTAGTTTAAATTTAAAATAACTATTTTCTTTTAAGAGTAGATAGTGCCACTACTTTTTCAAATAGTGTAAATAAGTTTTGCGTTTTCCAGAGACACCAGTTGCAATGCTATCTCTTTGATACAGAAAAGCAACAGCAATTTCTACTGAATTAATTCTCAGAGAGAGGAAGCTATGAATCACCCAGTAGTGGTAAAGAGCATCAGCCAAACAGGCACCTAGCCAAATGACTAGAAAGTATTTTTCAAAAACTTCAGTTGGCCAAATGTCACTGAATCACACTAGATAAATCTAAGGAAATTTGTACTGCTGGGACAGGTTTTTTTGTCTGCCATGGGTACCTGAGAATACATAAAACTTCATGTAGGTTATAGGAACCATATTGTGAAGCTGGTCATTTAATGATTTAAATAATTAAACATGAAATGTGTAAGATTTTTTTTTTTTAATATGGAAATAACAGCATACCAGTTGTAATAATAATGGAAGTGGACATAAAAGAGTGAGTATGATAGAAAAGTAGTTCTAGAAGAGCTGCAAATTGAATTCATAATTATGACAAATGAAGATGTGAGCTGAGACGTGGGTTCCAGCTTGTTACGCTCAGTGCTTTGGTCAATAATCTCTAGCATACAGCTATTTATGTAGTAAATAAAAACCTGTAAACACTGCTTTTCCATTACTATGCAAATCCTCCGTGTGGGAGTAATGTTTCTGCAGGAGTGGTGCTGAACAGGTGTCATCCTTCCTCACTCCCACACCATTTCCAAATCAGAATAATTTGTAGTTCTTATAACCAAGACACCCTGGAAGAAATTAATCAACATTCACCCTGTGCAATGTTAAATTAGAATTCTACATCATATACGGCAAATCCTACAAAGCTTATGCTTGCGTATGGGCTAAGTATATGGATATGCAGAGTTTTGTCAAGTATTGACAGTATTTCAACTTAACAATTGGAAAATTCTGGTTTAGGATTAAAAAAAATAAAAAGACCGTGACTGTATTTCCAGAGTGCTATCAGACTTACATGAATTTTGTGTCATACTTCATAGTAAATTTCAGAAATCTAAAGTATGTCACTTGTCCATGGATGCTTGGGGCTCATGAGTTGGAGGAAAACTGTATCAAAAACCACATCTGTACCCATGTACTGGGTACCAGACTGTACTGTTATCCAGCATCTGAAAAATGATTCCACATGGTTGCCTTTTGTGCAATAAATAACAGAATTGGGTCCACAGAATCATAGAAAGGTTTGGGTTTGAAGGGACCCTTCAAGGTCATCGAGTCCAACCCCTCTGCGGGGAGCAGGGACATCTGCAACAGAGCAGGTTAAAGGTAGGGAAAATGAAACTGCTTCATAGCTCATTATACTGTTGGGTTTATACTAGAAACCTACTACTTCTCTGAGCAACAGCAGCTTGCATCTGGTAGAGTCTTTCTCTGTGGCTGATTCCAGGTATTTACAGGCATACTGAGGAAACTATTGCCTATTGCCAGAAACTGCAAATGCTTTCTCATCCATTTTGGGTAGGTGACATGCTGTATGAAAATTAATGCAGACCATTTTTATAATGCTTTTTGCATGTTTTCCTCCTTTGCTTATTTTTATAGCTTCTCCAATAATGATGCCACCGGAATTCAATTATTTTGGATGAATCCTATTTTTATAACTTCATGAATTACCTTGTGAATGAATGAATAAAACAAAATGTTTACATAAAAATGCTTTGACTTTGAAGAACTTTCTATCTGCCTTCTCTAGTGATAGTTTAATATACCCCACTGTACAGTAGCCTCACAGAACTTGAAGAGCAACAGATACTTTTATCATGTTTATTCTGTTTTCATGGCATGTGTGAAATAAATGAGCTTTTGTCTGATACACTTACATAACATTCTCCTGAGTTATGCAGACAATATTTTTTGTTGTTGTCATAAAGGGTGTTTAATACCAAAATTCTGGAATATTACTTCGCTGTTCTCCTTTTACAACTGATTCTTATCCTCAGAGTGATATATAGACATTTTGAAACATGGATTTTCCATGCCCTATTTGGATTAAGCTAAGCATAAATTTGAGATCTGCTAACGAACACCTTTGTTCAAGAATGCAAAATACAAACAAAACAACAACAACAACATTTTCATTGCAACAGTAGTTGACATTATCCTGACAGTTCAGCCAGTAATTCTTCAATGCAGCAATCATGTTGTTACCACTTATTTGTGCACAGTAGTCTTGGTCTAGGATCAGGTTCCTACTCAGACTGTGTAAAGAGACAGTTTATGATGGTAAACTAGCAGTATTGTGAAAACTAGCCTCCAGCTGTGAGTAAATTCTGACTTTTATGTGTTGTAGATATTGCCATGTTAGTTTAAGTATCATTCAGGTGAAAAAAGGCAACGTGAATTTTCAGGGGTTTAAAGGAAGAGGGATTTCTCACCTTGAACTTGTCCTTTCTACCTATTTGTTTCACTTGTGGTAGAGAGCTGCTAATTCTTAGATTTTATTTATTCTGCCATTGAAGAAGTTGTATATTGTTGAATATTTTCAGAGAAAATGTCTAAACTGTTATTCTGATTGTAGCTCGTGAGATGGAAGAGAAATGCTATATACATAAGATGTTCATAGACTTTGGCTGTATCTATATTTCTGGCTGTTTGGGGCAGGTATTATCTCTTACTCTCTTTGTATGTGCATAAATAATGAAAACGATTGAAACAAACCTAATGGGGGGTGGGGGGGAGGATGTAAAAATCCCCAATCATTATTTCTAACATATATCAAGAAGATGGCCAATGGCTAAAATGGGCTCTTTTCATTATTTTCTATACAAGGGTAAGATTTCCAAGAGAAGAGAAAGACTTCCTCTTTTAGAATAATTGCATTTTTTACTTAACCTCTCAAGTGTAGAGAATAAGAATTTCATTTTATTACATGGCTAAGAGAAATTAGATTAGGAAATAGCTGAAGATTCTTTTCCTTGTCATGCCAAGCAGATCCCAGACTACCTGCCTGGGAGTGCAAAATATGTTGAAAAAAGCAAGGCAACAATCTGAACCTTTGTACGGCAGCAGGCTGAAGCTGGGAGCAGGGTAATAGATCACAAGAGCAACTGAGATAAGAACAATCTTTGAACTAATGTGCTCTGGCATTGAGAACCCTGATGAACCAAGAAGTATTTTAACCATTACAAAAATATTATCATACTCTGCCCCTTTCAAAACTTTAAATGGCTATGAAAATACCCATTTTTGCTGTAACCAATATATTGCGGAACCACGGCCATGAAGATTTTTTTCTTTGTTTCTGCTAAAGTCAAGGGCTCTTTTGAATATTCTGATAAAGTTCAATTTCAACATCCTTAAGTATTCAAATTGAAGAGAAATGAAACAGTGTTTATAGAGCATATTTTATTTATTAATTTAGCATTTTATGATCATAGTCGTGGGCATTATTTCTGATAGATTAGGTGAGTATGAAATCCAGTTAGTAATATATTAGCTGATTTCTTTACAAAAACAAGATGCAATAAAATTTCAGAAAAATGCCTACAACAGTAAACTGAGGCAGAGTGTCTTTCTCTTTGCATAGTGTGCATTTCCAGTATATCTTACATACTGAAAGAGATGGATATGCATATATTGTATCCTTTTGGAAATTGATACTGAGTTTAGAGCTAAGCTGCTTTATTATGGACTTGAAGCTGATGCTGTAGCGCTCTGAAACCTGTATGCAGCATCTATCATGCTTAATATGTATGAGCAGCAGATTACATAAAAGAGGCTAGTCTCAAAATAAAATTACTTCCCTAGTGCAAGATAATGTAGGGCTTTTAGATGCCAGAAGGGGACACGGGACTATCATCCTCCAGAGGGAAAGAAAGAAGGAACAAGTAAAAAGTTATTCACATATAAATGAAGACAGTACCTTCCTAACATATATTTTGTTGGTGTTTAGATCTGAACAAGACAAATTCTCATGAGGGCAAATACAGTTTTCATCTCTCCTCAGCCCTTAAATTGAACTTCAGATAACAAGATAGAAAAATCATTATTAGGGAGTTGGTCTAGGGATGAGCATGCACCTGAGTTTCTAGTTCAACGAAAGAGTTGTTCAATCATTTAACTGTGTGTGAAAGATGTAGAGTGCAACTGGACTGCAAAGGCATGGCTCTATGCTTCCTCAGCACAGATGTAAATAATTTAGCCAGATGCAAAGCAGGGAGACAAGGTCTAAAAAAAACCAATCCTATTATTTGGTACAACCAAATATGTCATGTTGCTCGTTCAAGGAGTGTTCGTAGTATTTTAGATGGTAGATGGTGTGTTTAGGGTCAACTTTCCAAGTTTGGCCAAGTATGCCCTTTCACTTGCAGCTAACTCAAACGTCTAGTGGACCTGACTATTGATCTGAATTGGAACAGGCAGACTGACTTAAAAATAAATTGAGATGTCACTGAGGCTTGTATCAAAGAGGAAAATATTATCATTGGTTTAGCATAAATTAGGAAGCTGAGGGCAGTGAAAATAAATAGGTAACAAAAAAAAATGTATAGGAAAAAAGACAAAGCATGTCAGAATTATCTAGTGCAGCAGGTACTTGTTCTGGTCTGGCGATTACTCTGTGCTACAATATCTGAAGCAGTGCCCTGTTGTGATTCATTATCACTATATAGCAATATTTGAATTAATAATAATGAAAGACAATCATAAACTGATGATAGAAATTGTGGTGTTCCTACATGGTTTTATAACGAAGTGGCTAAATAACTGTTTTTGTGGAGATAATTCCATTATAAAGAAAACACAGGTAACCTTTACAGATAAGTAGTTACATAATTTAGTCTGGTAGGACAATATTGGCCTAATTCTCTGCTTATCTGAACAGATAAAATTTCACCAGTGATGACGGTGATGTGCCCATTTATTCTAGCAGGGAGCTGTGCACAGTTTTAAATTATCTGATGTTGTCTGAAGTGCATCCTTGTCTTTGCTTTGTTAGAATCCGTTTCTCACTGTTTTCTCACTGGGGTTGCTTCAAAGGCAGCTTTGGGCAGCACAATTGTTTTTTGTGGCACAGCGACTGAGCCCGGTATCAGGACCTAGCAGGGTGCTGGCTAGCATCTAAATATGTAACACAATGGGGTCCTTATTCTTTTGCAGGGGAGCACCACATAATTTTCCCTGATCAGCAGCCTTTGTCTATTGAGCACTAGCTGGGGAATTGTGTTTCCATGACCATAAACGCTATAATTGTGCCTGCCTTTACTTTATGGTGTCATGCAGAGCTGTTACTCAAACAAGAATCGCACTGACTCACCTCTTGCGCACTGCCCATGTGCTCGCTCTGCCATAACTCAGCAGTGTGCAACAGACTCAGCCAATTCTTGTTTCTCGGTTTATCTTAAGTTTTTATGTGCAGCATTTTTAATTGCCAATAAATTCAATCCGGGGTGCCTTGTTTGTTTGAGTTACTTTATCATGCCAGAGGAGGACTGTCAAACTGCCTGTGGGAAGGAAATTTTTATTTCTATTATAGGAAAAAATGGCGTGAAAGTAACAAAGACTACAGAGCGTTTAGGAAATCAAGACAACATTTCAGAAAAAGGATTAGTTTTAGGCTTCTATGAGTTCCCCAAAACTTGGCAATACCAAGGTTTCTACTCCTGGAGATGTGTATCAAGTAGAAAGGGACAGCCTCTTTTCAGGGGTGCCTTGTGATAGGACGAGAGATAAGATGAAACACGGGAAGTTCCACCTCAACATGAGGAAAAGCTTCACTGTGAGAGTGACAGAGCCTGGAACAGGCTGCCCGGAGAGGTTGTGGAGTCTCCTTCTCTAGAGACTTTCAAGACACAGCTGGATATGTTCTTGTGTGGCCTGCCCTGGGTGTTCCTACATTGCCAGGAGGGTTGGACCAGAAGATCTCCAGAGGTCACTTGCAACCCCTAACATTCTATGATTCTATAAATGAATACAGCCAGGATTTTCAAACATGCCATTTGGAGAGGGTAAACTCCATTTGGAGCAGGGAACCACATCTCTTCCTTCCTCTCTACACTAGGTTATTAGCTACTAGAGTGTAGCCATAACAAAATCATTCCACTCTTCTAAATAACTAAATATTCATTGGAGGAGGGACTTCAGTCCTTTTCACACACCTTTCAGGTAATTTTTTTATTTTTTAAGAAAAAGCCAAACAGGTTGTTGCACCCAACTCTATGGCCCCTTTAAGTGATAAGAAAAACAATCTAGGGGGAGTTATGGTGCAAACACTAGCTAGCTGGCTTTCTTGCACTTACTAAGAAACGCCATGTTTGAAAACAGTCAACTGGTTTTATTGACTCTGGGCTTGAATATGAATGGGTTACCGTTCTTCCAATTGTACTTGTTTAATTCTGCTAGGACTTAAATCATGTTTTCATCTAATCCATTGGAAGACCTATAGACTGCCACAAAGACAGTAAGAACCTTTTTTCAGTTTGAAAAAGTTTTTGCAAACAGCAGGTGAAAAAGGGAAGTTAGTTACCTTCTTGAAACAAAGCTGAATATAGTGAGTCCTGTCATTGCACCAAGCTGAATCTGTGGTGACATGAGTAGTTTGTAATAGTTGTGAATACTTCTATGAGACTTTACTTTATATAATGTAACTCAACTGTATAATTGTTCTCAATAACTCAATCAAATTTTAGTACTCTGTAGTAGCTGACTGTGCTATTTTCAGTTCTTAACATGAAATGGTGAAAACCAAGTCATTAACAAATGCTATCACATAAGCTAGAACTTCCAGAATCAATACATGAAGGAAGAAAAGACAATTAGTTTCAGAGATACTAATAGATATTAAGAGGGTTTTGAGCAAATAAAATTCAATTAAAAAATAACCAACAAGAGACATTGTCCACTGGATTCTGGAAGGAAACTATGTGAGTCAGGTTACACTCATGGGCAGACATCCATAGAAGCCAGATGTCCAGTGCTATGAATTGAAGCAATAAAGTGTGATCTGGATGCTTACTGCTTCCTCAGCATCTCCTTAAGAGATGGATCCAGATTTACACAGAACAATACAAACAGATATGAGAAAGTTGCCTTCTACAGTCAGGACACAAAGAGAAGGCAGGAGAAACATGGTTAAGGTGATCCAAGTCTTTAATCCATGTTAACAAACTGGGATAAGAAACCTGGTGTTTGTAATTGAGCATGATAAAATGCAGAGGTCCCATGAGAGCTGCAGATCAGCATGAAGGATACCAGACTAGTCAGGAAGCTTTAGAATAACAGCTACTCAGTAGACAGAGCCTTTCCTCCACTGCCTTATCTCCCTTTCCAAGCAGCAGAGGAGGGCAGATTCTTTCCGAGTGATTCAGAAGAATATAACTCATGTGCTGCTCTTCTCATGACTGCATGAGACTAGCCACCTGAGGAGCCACCGGGCATGCACCATGAGTCGGTGCCCTCTTGTGTCCATTCCTCTTGCTTGTCACTCTTCCTTCATGTTTGCCAGAGGAAAAAGTTTGATTTTTGACAAAACCAAAGCAAAATAAACAGGCACCATCTGAGAATTATATGGCATAGTTATTTTGTGGTGGAAACTGCAAGGAAGTTTTTTTTGTGTTCAGTACTTCAAAACCCTACTTTTGTCTGATTAGTTCTAAATTGCTTTATTTTCTCCCCAGGAGAAAAACTAAATAATAATTGAGGAAAGAGCTTTCTATCACACTTAAATCTGGGGCTATGGGAAATTTTGTGATGAAAATCCCAGCTGTAAAAACAAGAGTAACACAAACTGCAGTAGTTAAAAAATATTTACCAAAATGGTGAGAACACCTGAGTGGGTGAGTTCATGCTGATTTGGAAGAGACTCAATTCTGGTTGTTTTTCCGTGTCTGTTTTGATATTTTATTCAATTCAATGTTAGTGATGCCATCATCCTAGCTCTGAGGAGTACACCAACAATAATTTTCCAAAGTCTTTATTTTGACCGATTCTGACTTCACTCAGTTCTAAAAGTTTTGTGATAGACATATCAGGTAAAACTACAAGCAAAGAGCTTTCCTGATAATGCTTTTAAGGCTTTTAGCACTGGATACCGACAATGGTTGAAATGGGAACTAAGACAGAGAAAACATAAAATAAAAGGTCACAGGTGGCTCAGTTTTAGAGCATGCTGTGGTAAGTAGAGGACAGTAGTGATAATTGCCAAACTCAGGTTCCCAAATTTTTGCTCTTGGCTTAAAAATAAATAAATTAATTGTAATTTGTAACTTTGGCTTGTATGCTTTCAGACTTTTATTTCTAGCCCTGAGTAGTATAGAAACGGGGTTATTTTTTATTTGAAATGCAAGCTGAGAATCTCTCCTGATAACGTAATGCTGGAAGACTATGGCTTTGAGAAATATACTCTATATCTTGGGGACTGAGATAAAATCACAAGAGTTGGCAGTGATGAATATTCTTAAAGTTTGCATACAGTTGCTTTGCAGTCTCACTTCCCTAAAGAAACACTATTTACAGGAGCTGGCTGCAGGCTTGAATATCAATGCCAGAGTTCTTCAGTGGGTTATCTCTGGTCAGTAAATTGACTGATGCTTTAGAATAAGGCCTGGATTCTCATCCACGCTGAAGGAGAAGACAGATGCAAAATTAAACCTAACCCCAGGAATCATAAGCAAGTAGAAATATTTCTAAGATACACTTTTATATGTATATGTTACAATTTTTTATATAAAAGTATAGAATTTTATAAGATAGCTTTGCAGATGGTACTCCACAGCCTTTACCTCTGACTTTCTAGTTTGTGAATACCATGATGTGTTGGCAGTAGCAAGAGGCTGTCAGGAGAAAAGGATTCTGCCAACACTTTGCTGGAAACCCATAACATTAAGATCAGCTGCAACTTGGATAAAGAGCCTCAGGACAAAGCACTAACTTTCACTCTCATGGAAGCAACAACTTTTTAAATTGCCTTCTGATATATATATATATATGTTTTTTAAATAAAATACATTGTCACTGAAGGCAGATAAAACTCTCCCAAAGCAACTTTCATCCTGGTGTATAAAGTGACTTACAACATCCAAAAACTTTTGGACTATCGTAACAATGTAGTAGAAAATAGGTTGTGATTTAACGTGCCTCCAACAATTTTTGTCTAAAACGTGTTTGGTCTCTGGATAGTAATAACAACTATTTTGAGGTTAGCCTGGTTGCCTTCCTTCACTTAGGAGATTGGCCATTTCTCAAAGCAAAGAAGTTTTAGCTTGAAGTTTCTAAGGTACCTAATATTGTATTCTGGCCCAGTTTATAACTGCAAGTGATAAAAGGTTTTCTCTCAGCCTTTGTGCTCTCTGGCTGCTTTAGAAACCGAATGAAGATATACGAGATGACACAGCAGGCTTTTTAATCCTTTAGAAATGATTGACAAAGTCAACTCTTTACTTATAAAAGTAAAACACATAAAGTTGGAGCATATAGGTATTTTTTTAAATAAGTGTCAAATCTTTTTGTAATCTATTTTCACAGTCTAGAGTTGGGTGGAGGACAATACTTGAACATACATGTTTATGGCAAGTTCAAAAGTTTATGAAACAAAAGCACTGCTAATTCCAGGAGAAGCAGGAAAATACAGAGCCTTTGAAAAGCTTCTCTGGGTTTTGCTTGCAGCCCTGTCTGGAATTTGCTACAGTTAGAATGAAAGGGATGCTGTGAAAAAGAAATCTGAAATACTGAGGTGCAGTGCATAATGTGTTGCAGACAAATTTATGTAACAGGGCTCACTTAAAAGGCACTTTAAGCCTTTATTTTGTGAAAATCTAATTGAGATACCAAATGTGTGCCTGTAAGACTCAGTGTTTATATTCTACCTGAGTTGAGGAAAAGCTAATTGATGGAAAGCAGTAGCCATATGAAACCTATATTTCTCACATCTTTTCACTGTCTTTCTTTGCAGTCTGCAATTTTTGCAGAAAACATTGTGTTACTCCTGGGACACTCACTCTTAATTGAACAACACTTCTCTACAGGAGAGCAATGTCTATGACAAAATGCACAGTAACTGTCTTGCGAAGGAAAATCTGGTGAACTTAATGCAAAGTTGAGTCTTCTGTAAATACTCTGCCCTGCTTATCTCTCTTCAATCAATAGTCTGGATAGAAATCCCATAACCTAGAACAGAAGGGAGCAGAGCTTTAAACCCCACTGATCACTACTCCCCTTAGATTACTGACAGCACACCAGCCTTTCTTATCAGCCATGGACATAAATGAGGAAACAAGATGCAACCTCCTTGTTGACTGCATAAAAAAAAAAAAAAAAAAATAAATTAACTCAAACTGATTGTAGGCTGAGGCATCCTCTGGGTGCCACCACATTGCCTGAATTTAGCTTTATCCAGAGGAGTCTCTCCCAGGCCCCAGGGTGGAGTCCAGTTTCCAGGATTCCTCTGGGGATGAGTGCTTAATGGTGTGACGCCCTGTGAAAGTATCTTTGTGATCTTCCACCACTGGTTGGTGTCGTGAGCTGTGAGCTGCTGGTTTTCCTTCCTTTGATTTTGGGGGTGGATAGGAGAATCTTGATGCAACTTCAGCTGTATTATACACAGTTTTTGTTTGCTAATGTTCATATAGTTTGTGGATATTTGAAAGCTAAGATTTGCTTTCAGAAAATCAACATGCTTGGAGCTGACGGTGATATGCAATTACAATGCCTTAGCAAGAAAGGAGAAAAGATCACAATGAAATCAGTATGCTAGAGGGTGAACACTATATAATTAGGAAACTTCAGCTTTATTTTTGTCTCAAAAGCTGTAGAAAAACATGACTACCATCCTATTTCTGCATTCCCTCATCCATTGCTTATTTTTATACTAAGACAACATGCTGATTGACAGAATCCTACTGATTTTCTTGCCCTGAACAAATACAAGACATACATACAATCATCTTTTCTTATTGTTAGTCTACCACCTTCCACAAACCACCTTTCCTCTCAGGTGGAAATATTTCCATTGGCAAAATATGATTCCTGCCCCTATGTTTACAACCCTATGAATTACATTGTGTGGGGAAACAACCCCATTCATTTTGGTTGTGTGAGATGAGGGATGCTATGGGAGCCTAATGGCTGAGGGTTAGAAAAACATGTTGATATGATAGTTCCCTACCCATTGCAACCAAAGACAACCCTCACAAGTGACATGCAAGGTTACTAAGGCAGAAATACTGTTGTTGCTCAACACATTATCCATCTTTTTATTTTTTCTTATGCTTCAAACCATTTTCTTTCAGTGAAATAACAGATGCTAAAAGTGAATCTCATCTGGATTTCGGATTAGAAACACAAACGTTACCTATAACATTTTTTTAAGTGTGCTGACATGCAGTGGAGTATGTACTGGTGGAATGCAAGAGGAAGTGAAATGCTGCTTACACTGTGGGCTGCTGAGGCACAGGAGGGGATATGACATATTGCCACATCTGTGATGCTGGTGCATGGGTCCAGGCACCAAACCCCTGTGGTCTTTCCTCTCTGTTGGGATGGCATCTGGAGTGCCTGCATCTTGTGAGCACCCACTACCTCACAGCACCTGCAGTTCTGAGAACAGAGCTGAGAGCTTTCACAGGACAGCTCCTTATGCCGACTATGGACTCTCAAATTCCATGCAATAGGAATAAGACTTTTCTATACTTTATGGGCTACACTCAGATATGTCTTGCAGATCTGGCTGTCATTCATGCACACCAGATAAAAAAGCTATAGATTTCAATCACATCTACTTGGAATTGCATCCTTTCACCAATGGTATAACAGATTAAATTACTTTACAGACCCTCCCTAATAAGGATTGCTCAAAATACATCCATGCACATATACAGAAATGTAACAGCAAGTCCTGTGTTCCACCTCCACACACAAAATGCTGAATCATCAGCAAAGCTTGTACTGCAGGTGAGATTTTCTATGAACTACAGGGCTAATCACCAGTGAGTGACTACAGCTATGATTAGGGAGAATCTTGGTGGAAGGAAGGGCCAGATTGGCAGTAAACTGAAATTTATGTCAACAGAGTGAGAGCAGTTTACACTGGCTCCACTGCAGTATAATGATGACTTTCCAGCCAAAGAGAATGTGTTAAAAGCGTTTGAAGCTGATCATTGATATGTATCTTGGGATTATTTCACTCTGCAGCAAAAAGGAATTGTAAGGAACAGGGTTTGCTCATATCTGCAAATATACTTTCAAGCTACACTTCAGTAGGAAGCACGATAACAGTAAAAACAGATAAAGAAGCAGTCAGTCCTACTGCTTCAGATTTGTTTTTTAATTATTATTTATTTTGTTTCCTCAATCACTCTGCTTAGTTCATTTGGCTGGAAGGCAAACGCGTTCCCTGTTGATTTATCCCTGCTCAGTCACGGGCTTTTGCTACTCAGTTTGATTCCTAATATGGTAGCGACAGCAGATTTTGTCTAACTTCCAGAAGGCTCCTCTCAGCTCCTGAAATGCAGCTGGGAAGGAGTCCTGCAGAGACCAACAAAGACAGTTGTTGCATTAAGACTAATGAAGACCAGAAAATGGGCTTCCCCACATGCACTGGAAATTCCTGTTTTCACTACTCTCTACATCACCACTTTTGTCTTTCTTGACCACATCAAAAAACATGCTTTTCAGTAAGTTTGGAAAATACCTACTCCAGGACAATAAAGTTTTTATTATGTTAGTGTATGGCTTGAAAGCATGCTGTCACAGTATCAGGGGATTCATTATAGCACAGAGGAATAATATGTTATGGGAATTGAAAAAAAACTAGGATTTCCTTTTTCTTTTATTGTATTTTTTTACCTGTTTGATTCAACACACTCAACTAGTCAGTGCTCTGAAATACCTGCTGTCCGTTATGGAAGGAAACTAATTTTCTATTTATTTTTTTTTTTTTTTGTTCCTTTTAATAAAGTCTTCTTCAGGTAATAGGCTGTCAAACTCATCAAGTCTAGAAACGGCCTTTGCTGGTGACATACCATAATCCAAAGGATTAAATTCCTTCACTAAGCAGGTTCTCTAAAAGGTTAAAGTGGAGTTGGAAGTTAATTTCATTCCAAATACAGAACAATAGTGTGCAGTGACATGACTTTGTGATAAGCGTTTGTTAAAGCTAAATCCTCCCTAAGCCATGCGATTGTTTTCCTTTGTGCTAATGGCAAACTAACCAGAGGCGCTCCCTCTGTCTCTCCCCGTCTCTCTCTCCCCTGAGGGGATCAGAAGGCAAGTTCATTATTTGCTAAATCAGGCTTTTTTTTTATCTTTTTTTTTTTTTAATTAAAACCTTAGTTCGTCTTAGATCATTCTCTTTAACATCTGTGATTTTCATTTCTGATAGGAGAATTGTTTTTTCTTTCTGAAATCCACAAATTTAATACTATTGCTTGCTGACTGCCATTACTGGCATGTACGTTAAACAGAAAGAGTTTAAATTATTTCTTATGACTGTCTTGACTTTCATTGTTCACAGGCTAAAAAAAAAGAGAGGCCTGTTGTCACCTAGGTACTGACTAATGCAGAAAAATGTTCGATAGGAGTCTCCAGAGGAAAGCTGAAGCCTGGGATTCCAGGGGAATTGATTGCTTCATGTACTTGCCAGTGATTTTTAACAGGAGTTAGGCTCCTTTGAAAATGGACTCATCTACAACTCCAAATACTTAATACTTTTGAAAATCCGTTCTAAATTTGATGAACATCACTTGAAAATATTATTGCTTTTCAAGCTTAGTTTCACTGAAACGATTTGTACTCTCTATTATACCCAAGTACTGCCTTGGCTTGGAAGCAGTGTCATCCACCTCTCCTTTACTATGGTTTCAAGCTGTTGATTCTAAATAAAAACCTTTTTCAGCTTCCCTCCCCTGTCATCCTCTTCCTCCTCCTCATCTAATAATCAGACAATCCCTTGACTAGACTACCTCAGGATCTTGTTTCAATGGAGTAGCACGCAGAAATATGCTGAGCTGCCCAGATTCAATCTGGTTTGTCAGTGAAGCACAAGATCAGATTGCTCCACTACTTTTGTACCAGATTGGATATCTGCTATATAAATTTGTAGCAGGTATCCAAGCTGAAAACTATCATGTACCTTTGGATTTCTGATAGGTTGTGTCACGTTTGACCGCCTTTTAAGGCTAAAGTAGCGTACAGTAAGTGGTGAACATGTCAGTGAAATTCTGTTTGTGCCTTTAAGTGACTGGGACAGTCTGAAGAAGAATTTATGTACATTGGGGCATGTGCTATTGGTCGTGTTATCAGAAATACTTCCATCTTTCACCTAATGGCACTGTCAAGTTGTCTGTCCTCTAGTCTTATAACCGGAATGTTCTCAGCAGTAGAGCATTCTTACTGCAGATGCTGTTGGTCTTGAACACTTGCTCTTTAGTCTACCTTGAGTGTTAGCCTTTACATACCTCCTGGTCTTGCTCTTTTTTGTAACCTGTGGGGTAAGCAAACAAGGTAAATTGTTTGCTCTACCAAGGACTTCAGCACTTCCATCACTCTTCTGTGAGCATAATCTAGATGATAGTCTTTTTAAGTTTAAAGTCACTGCTTCTCATTAGGTGCAATCAACATGAATGTGAGTAGGCGTGCAGCCTCCCGGCCCTTGCTCTGCAAGGGCCCAATTTAAAAATCTGACCTTCAGGCTTCTCAAAACCCTTTGTGTGTGTGTGTGTGTGTGTGATACTGCAAAGTAAGTTTTTACTCAGCTGTCATTTCTGAAAAACAGATTAAGTCAGCTGAAACTGCTGATAAATTTAGTCCTCATTGTAACTTCTCATACCAAGATTAAGATGTTACCCATCCCACGAAAATCTACTTTTGATCTTCTTTTCCTTAGTGGGGTTAAATTTATTCCAAAACAAAGCCAGCCTTCCCAACAGTATTTGAAAACACCATCCAGAATGATGTCTTTCACTCCTTGAGAAGATGCAGTTCTTGTCTTGCAGTATCTGTCTTCTCACCACCAGGAAGCACATCAGCTGGTCTTGTCTTTAGCCTTTGCTCTGAGCAGAATGATAGATGTGTTGGGAAACAGGAAAGATGGGAAGAAAGAGAGGAAAGATGGGAAGAAAGAGAGCTGTTAAGTATTTTCTCCGGGTAATTCAGAAGGTATGTTATGTAGGCTAAAAGCAAAACTGCAATTATGTAACTCCCTCCTTCCATTTACATTTTTTCTTAAAGCTCAAATCTAACAGAAGAATAATGAAGGCAGAATGAGAACTGATATTTCTAGAAATATAACCTTCTCTGGTAGAAAAAGTATTACAAGTGTTATTTCAAATTGAGACTGAAAACTGGGTGCTGATGGACTCCCTTTATATGCAGCCACTGATGAATGAAATGCAGTTTAATGTCTTGATATGCTCTTAAAATAAATATCAACCTTGATAAATGATAACTAGGTTGGCTTCTCAGCTGTGAAGAGCTTTACCGGTAGTCTCTGATGTTGTAAGACTATTCTTTTATTCCTTCTGTACTGCAGCATTCCTGCAGTGTTAGCTCTCAGTGCTATTTCTAGTTTAATCATCTGAATCAAAAAACATGTCTCTTCCACGTTGTCTAAGACTGAAAGCTTACCTGAATGAGAAGAGCAGTTTCTGAAGTAGAAGCAATTGTTTATTAAAAACATCAGAGTTATTTTGCAGTATAGTGGTTGCATTCTTCTGGTGACTCATTTATTTGAGATAAGGTAGTTGGGTATTTCCTACCCTATCTATCATATGTAGATAAAACGTTCTGGTGCTTTCCTTTCCTATTTTTGCTGCCTTCTGCTTCTCCTCCCAACTCACCTAACATTATTTTGAACTGCAAGGGTACGGAATACATGGTTGTAAGTGGGCTTGCTGCATTTGTAAAAATCCTCACATGTAAACAATATGATAGTTCAGTGGTTTTGATGTGATGCAGCCTTTATCACTGCCTTTGCTTTTTGAGTGTGTTGCTCCTAACCCTGTGTGGTAGAGGATGCAGATCACTCTAATATTATCTTTATTCCGTGTAAAGACATCACAACACAGTAGTAGTACCATCATGATGTGCAGTCAAGCCATAAAACCTTACTGTGGCATAAACATGAAGAGTCTGTAGCACAAAATGTATATTCTTGCTGAAGTAAATTGCTAATATGCTAGTTAGACCAGGTTTTGGGTTTAACAGAGTTTCTCTGTGTTTCAGGATTAATTCCCTTGAATGAATACTGCCACTCACTCCAGTGTGGTTTTCTTTATTACCCAGTAAGACTGGAAGTCCTATCTGTCCTCCGTCCAGTTTGAGATTACGACTTGTTTTGCCTCATTGCTGCTGGGTTTAGGGTTTTTGTGATGGATGGAGGGTTGGTGGTGAGGGGAGTAACCAGAAGAGGGATATGTTTGTTATCAGTCCAGCAGTTTATGAAAGGAAAAAATAGTGTCAAATGTTTTCAGGTAATGAAAATTGATATGGAAGGTTGCTTCCTACCTCACCACAGTCTCCATAACATTTGTCCTAATTAAAAGTGTCTCAGTGCTTGGCCATGGCAAAATATTCTTTTTGAATAGGTATTATCTATACTTCTGTCATTACTTCCTTTCAGTCAGTTCTTTCTATAAGCACAGCCTTTCACTGCATGAAATAAATCCTCTTTTTTGCTTTCTCTTTTCCAGTTATTTTTGGGTGTCTGTCCTCACCCTTGTCTCTGTGTGCTGCAGTAATTTTCCATGGGAGAGTTGTCTCAGCTATTTAATCCTGGAACACAGAGAAAC
The DNA here is from genome assembly GCA_027560015.1 of Chloroceryle amazona. Lineage (NCBI taxonomy): Eukaryota > Metazoa > Chordata > Aves > Coraciiformes > Cerylidae > Chloroceryle > Chloroceryle amazona. Next base: position 37,433 of record JANHFX010002195.1, read on the forward strand.
ATCACTAACCAAAATTTGCTAATTCCCCTGGGTTTCATTCAGTCAAGTCCCCTAGAATTGTGATAGTCACACCACCACTCAGCAGCATCACCTACTGGGATTCCTAAAGTAGGTGCCTTTCCACCATCATCCATGATGCAGGCAAATAACTATATGCAGTAAATATCCACAGGAGCAGTGGCCCAAAGGTGATGATCAAACAGGCAAGGCTAGGCAAGGGCAGTCAAAGAAAGAAGACCTGGCACCAACCTTCACTCCACTACGTAAGTGAAAGGATCACAAAAATTAGAATGTTTGTCTTATCAGGGCAGACTGAGAACCTGTTTCTCATACCTTATAACCTCTAGACATGGGAGATAAAGGTTCAGATCTCTTCAGTGGAGATGTCTGAAGAACATTTCCTAAGTCAGCAACTAGCATTTTAACCTCTTGGCTATCAACAAAAGAAGGCTGGAGAGACAAAGCTAGTGTTTAATTGCTTTATTTTGAAAAATGAAACAGATAAACCCAAAAAGCCCTAAGGGGGCACAGCTGTAGGAAGAGTGGAGACTTGAAAAGGTGAAGTGCAATTCTTTGCCATGACACTTTTTCCAGGCACGTTGAGGCAGATCTCCACCCAGGTGCCTGGCCCTTCCAAACTTCAGCCTTTGCCACCTGATGCTCCTCATGTACTTGCTTTTTCAGCCTGAGTCTTGAACTGTGGCCTTCACTTGACAGCAGGTGCCTCAGAGTGAGGTAGAGCAGTTCTGCCCCCTCCCCAGATATTGACACTCCTCTCTGCACATGACCTTGTTATTTAGCCAGCTCAGATCTGGAAGACTTCAAGGTACTCAGTCACACTCCAGTTCAATACATTATGTACCCAGCTTCTGGTTTTTTCTGTTCTAACATCCCCCATGGTCTGCTCTTTAACCTTGCGTTGCTTGGGTTTTTCTATATTTTTCCTCTTCTCTATCCACTTTTCTGCCTGTCATTATTCCTAAGTCAATGTGTATTCCCCCCTCCCTCTGGAGTTCACTTGAGGACAGTATTTTGAATCTCTCTAAGCCTCTGTGTATTATTCACTGGTATTTTCAGTACCACCAATTTAATAAATATAAATGTAATTATTTTTTTCTCTATAGCAACAAAAGGCATTATATAAATTGAAACTCAGCTGTCTGATGGAATTTCCTGCCTGAAGTATTGCCAGTTTGCTTTGGTTTTGGTCTGAATTCCTCTAGTGGAGAGTCTGCCTCTATCTGCAACCCCAGTTAATACCTGTCTACCGTTTGATGTTGACGCCAATCTCATCTGCATTGTTACTGTATTCATTCTATATGTATACAAACATGGCATACTGCAATATGCTATTTTGTTTCTTTATTTGTTATCTAAGATTGCTGGTGCCCTTCTTCAGTTTGTTAAAGTTATAAAATGCCATTCTGTCTTTCCCCGTCCTAACTACAAGCAAGCTAGCTTTGCAAGTGGTTGGTGCCTCCCCTTTTGGTGCAAATACAAAGAACCAAGGTTTACTGCTTTGATGCTCATAGTTTCTACGTAATCACATTCATAAAGTGCTTGGTTGACCTGCTTTGCTTTTCCATAAGAGTATTCTGTGTTTAGCCACAGCCAAAACTCAAGGTGCATTTTCCTGTGAGTTCCACCCACATTTGCAGCGCTTAATAAAATTATTTGTTTTGCCTGTGTGTAACTGTGCTGAAATGAACTGCTTGGCTGCTTGGATGAAAGAGACGGATTACCTGCCCTTGCTCTGGCAGTAAACTTAATCATAAGCTCGTAAGCATTAATTTGTGATGATTTTAAATAAGGTGTTTGGCTACTGCTGCTGGAGCAGTCCACCCATAGGGGATGGATGGATAGATAGATAGATAGATAGATAGATAGATAGATAGATAGATATTCTTTTTAACTAAACTGCTTACAGCTATCAGGGACACTCTGGCAGCCCATCTGGGCTGCTTGCAACTTCTCAACTCCATTCCTAGCCAGCACACTGCTGAGTGATGTTGGAAGGGTCTCCCAGGCATACCACACAATCCTCAGCCCACTTATTAATGATTTGAAAAAGTGTTTTCTGGGGGGTCAGGACTGGCACAGATGCTACACAGGAATATACAGCAAATACTTTTGCTACCCACCTTTCCCTTGTGTATTGATCAAGTACAGGCTGCATCTAAAGATTTGGCCCATAATGTCAAGCAATCCACAGCCCGGTGGAGTTATGGAAACTATGATGAGGTCCCAAGTAGCTAAATATGAACATTAGCTGAGGACAGGACATTATGTAGCAAATACAATAAAAAAAAAAAAAAAAGTCAACAATCTTGTCTTCAGGGAGATGTGGTAAGAAAAAAAACATAAACCCTATATTTTATGCCAAGAGAATTGTTTCTAATGAGAATGTTTTCCAATATTTCCCCCGAGACATCAGCTGCTCCTTAAAAATAATGTTCCAACTTTAATTTGCTCATTTGTGGAGGAAGGTAGAAGGCTCAACAGCTTGTGTCAATGAATATAAACTATAACTTTTATGCAATCTAGAATGTACCATATCATTTGTACTCTTTCTTAGTAATTGTACCTTATATTGTTCCCCAGATAACACATTTTCCCCCTCTGGCTTTCCCTCCCGTTTGAAGCTTTCCATTCATCTGAAAAATACTAGTTGAGACAATCCAGACACAATATCACTCTAAACTCCTCCTTTCAGAGACTTTAATTATCCCCTCTCATCCATACATGAATAAACAGAAGAAAAAAAAATCAGAGCAAATTATCCATGGCCTGGAACCCACAGGCATCATGTGAATCATCTCTCTCTTGGGAGAGAAGGTTTTATACGCCTATGGTGGGAGCATGTCCCGTGATCCTTGGGAAAAAATGAGCAAATCTGTGGGAACTCTCAGGAAAGTTCATCCTGTTTTGCTCGACTCTCAGATCTTTGCAGCTTTCTGTAGCACAGCTCTGGCAACCACTGCTATCACTCTCTGAAGGCAGAAGCAGACATGAAGGTATTGTTGATGTTGTTGGCCTTCATCTCTGGCACCGTCTCTGTAGAAAATACAGTTGTTTGCTGTATAAAATTGCTGTTCTCTCTGCTACCTGCTCCCGCAAGCCAAAGCAGCTTCACCTGAACGGTGTTTGCACAGAATAGGAACAGGTCAAGGGTACAATATTGAATCTAGCACTGCTTCAGCTCTTGTCTAAGGCTTGTCCTTTCCTCGGCTTTCCACCCTGCTGCACTGCTGCAGAATGAGAGTGATTGCATCTCTTTAGCACAGAACTAACGATCCACCCCGCAAGCCACCTCTGTCCTAACTGCATTTGCAGAGCCATTTATAAGGCTGCATCTCCAAACCCAATTTTCTTTGTTTCTCGGATTAATTTCCAAGCTCTTCAGGAATTCGTTCTGCTCCCTGGAATGGAAGTGCTACTGTCTGCTGACACCTTTGCTCTAAGTGTCAGTGATGTGTGCTTTGGCACAGGTTTGGCATAAATTTTCTTCTGATGGGAAAAAGCATGTGCTAATTAGCACCCAGTTATCCTGAACATTTTGAAGACAAAAATACAGCCGGAAGCAATTCTGGCACCATATTTCTTCTCAGTTTCTACATTTTAGTTGAGAACATCTTATTACAGTGTTTTGTCATATGAAATTTTATACAGCTATGACTAGTGTGTTCTGGCTCAATTTTTTTCTTATTAATCATGCTAGGCTTACTCAAGGCTCATAAAGGGTTTCTTCCAATCCCATGGCACAGAGCTGTGTGGGATTTTTTTCTTTTCCCAGCACACAGGTTTGGGACTGTAATTGCACACCCAATCAATTCCTGTGTTACATCTGTAGCATTTATCAAATTTGTCAACTTCATAAGTGTTTTCTTTTTATATTTTGGTTAGATAACAGAAGCCTTAAAAATATTTAACAAAGATGGGCACCATCTTTATGTGTTCAGAATAAACCACTGTAGTAAAACCATCCCAAGACAAGTACATTGTTGACAGTTTTCTGTTCAAGATCCATGCAACTGGAAATTTGCATGCTGAATTCTCTTCTAACAAGGTGAAAATATTATTTTTCATTAACTACTGATCCCTATAACCATTTATTCATCTTAAAATCCACTGATAAGCAGTCATTCTCAAGTTCCACCTTTTCCTCAGGTATTGTCATTAGCCATGATTTTCTTCTTTTGAGTTGTAGTATTTTTTTTCACCTGTAAAGTTTGCTTTTGTAAGACCTCTAATAATGAAGTGCATCTTGTCTACAACATGGTGATGATGAACTAGTCACTGTTTTAAGAAGGTTCTAATTGCCTGTATAAGTCTCATGGTCCAAATTGCTCCAGAAGTCTTAGCCTTATATTACATACCATTTCACCTACCTTCTAAATAATCTATTGTCATCTTACTGCAAACTTCAGGGAAATGAAATGTCTTGGGTGGTCCCCCAGTCTGTTAAAATAGCCTGCCTTGAGGCGTCGTTCCAAAATCTACAATGGACAATTAGTTATGAATTTTACATCTCTTTAGCATTCATGGGTAGACCATTAATGAGGGAATAAATAGCAGAATTTTATTTAATCCCAGATGTTGCATGACATGAATTATTAAGCAGGGCACAAACAGACATTCTGTCCCCATGCCCCTAGATGGGTATGGTCTGTCCACAGATATCTTTGGATGTAAAGTGGATCTAAATCCCTGTATCCCTGTTTCCTTGAAAGGAATAAAACTGAGGGGGATAAAAAAACAGTGATGTTCATCTCTTATAAATTGGCATTTCTTCTGTGTAACTGTTTACATGAAAGTGAATAGGCTGTCTTGTATCAGTGGTGAGAAATAAATATTTTGGTGTGCAATTTATTTGACCAAAGACAGACATTTACTCTGAAATGAGATAACTATTCAGAGTACATAAGGAGAAATGCTTATTTATTTTCATTGGCGTCAGATGTAGACATTTCTACTTGGTCAAAAGAATTCTGCTCTTCATGCCCAGGCTATGCACTTAACAGACAATTTATTACTGCTGAGGTATAATATCAATTCTGTCATGCCTGCTAGTCTCACTTATTCAGTGAGATTATTTACATATTAAAGTATTACTCAGCATGAGTAATGGTGCCTGCATGGAGATTATGGTGCAAGTAGAGAGGAGAGATGTTTCCATTAGCACTAAACCTTATCTCAGAAAAAATCACTGGAGACTGGCCCTTCCCAGGGAGAGGTTCTGCTTTCTTTTGAGTATCCTCCCTTCTTCTAATTGACTCCAAACAGTACAGCTTCTGTTACTTGGTGGAACAGAATTTGTCTTTTTCAGAGATTTATTCATGAAGTTGCAAGAAAGTCTGTGCTTAGGTTTCAGGTTGTCTCTGTAGACCCCCAGCAAATAGATTACTGTTGTGAGATATGGGAGATCGTAACTGAAGATAATGAAGTGATGATGGAGGGGGTCTTATATGAGACAGAAGAATGGAGAGGGGAGAACTAGGGAAGACTGGCATACTTCAAGAAATAGGAAGTAGATGTACAACCTAATGAGGAGAAACTCAGTGAAAATCTCACTGGTTTTATAAGGAGTAAACTTATATAATACTTTCTTCTGAAACTAGAAAAGAAAGCCCATTATTTCAGTCAGGTGATACTCAATTTGTATTTGGTTTGACATGACCTTTTTAGTCTTGGATGAAAAAGATGAGGATATTGTATTATATGATACATCCTCTTCTATGCTCCATTTGACACCTTTGTCCCTGACAATTCTGCACTATTATGTCAATTTGGTACCACTGGGATCTTTCCTACTAAAAACCTGGCATTTGACTGAGCCTAACTCAAATCCTCGGGCAAACAAACATAAGCAGCTGATCAGGATATGAAAAAAGAAACCACATAAGTCTAGCTGCTGGGCCTTGTCCCATGGCTATGAGTTATCTGGGATCAGATTTTGCTCTAACACCATCATGAAGATAGAAAAACTGAAAGTCAGTAGAAGCAAATACTTAAAGTGAATGTACACGTAGAACCTGAGCATTCACATACACTTGAATTCTAGGTTTAAAATATTTTTCTCCAAAATATGAAATCTTTATCGAGATAGCAATATGTCTGCATCACTATATACAGTTCCTTATGGCCATATGAATAATCATCAAATCTGCTTGTCTGTGGACAAGCACAAGTTAGTAAAGGACTGACTTATATCAAATACATTTATTTTAATAGTATTATTTAGTTCTAATCCTCTTAATAATAATGTATTACTGCACTGTTTAGCCTCACAGCTCACTCTCGTTACTCAAATTATTTTTTAGCAGCATCTTATCTCATTTTCATATCTTAACACCGCTGTCTCCTTGACAGAGGTATTAGCTATATCTAAAATGCCATTTTGCATGTCAAAACCAATTGTGCATTCAGCACAGAACCTCAGCAAAAGTAATAAGGTAGATGAGCTTTTCTCTGCTATCACCTAATATTGGAGGAGTCCATATTTAGCTGGTTTCCACTTTCAGAACTCTATACACAGTGGTGATGAACTCAATATTCAAAAAGAAGTAGAACTGTGTTGGCTTTTTCCTAGAATTTCAGCTCTTCACATGATACTCCTTAATTCATGCCTTGTGCAGCCAAAAGGAGCCTGTGCAATCCCGTGTCTAGCTTCAAGCATAATCCTACCCAGATTTATTTTCTATTTGAACTTGCATCTTTTGATGAAGGAAGAATCTTAACCCACTGTAACACAGTTCACCACAAACACCAAGGAGCTACTTCAGCTGTTTCAGTAGTCTTGCTACTAAATATGTGCCTATTTCTAAGTTAGAATTTGTCTAGGTCCTTCTCACAGCAATTGGATCATATTATACCCTTGTCTGCTGGCGTGAGCAGTCCTCTACCAAGGTATTGTAGACTACGATCAAGTCACTCTAGTAACTTAACTGTCCCAAACTCCTAGGTCTTCCGCAGTAAAGCATATTTTGACTGTAACAGAATGCAATTCATCTTCTCAGATACTCCAAGCGTAATTTCATTGCAAAGTCATAAAGAATACTTTGCTCATAGTGATAACATTTAATTTCAGTGTTTGTCATTATTCTTCTGTACCCACAACCTTTTCTCAGGACGGAAAGGAGAAGCCCTTTTCTTTGATAGTTTGCATGTAGCCTCTCTTAATTTATGCCACAGATGTCTTCTGGCTGGTTCACACTTTGTATAGCACCTACAGGCTCACTAGGGAGAGGGCTTGCCTCGATCTACATCACAGTTCAACTGTCTAAGGAGTTACCTACCCAAATTTTGGTGAGAGTACAATGCAGGTTGTTCTAAAGGATGCATTTGTTGACACTTCCAGTGGTGCTTCGCAGTGGGCCTAAACTGAAAACTAGCAGTGTCTTCACTGAATTCAGTTATTTAACACCACCACCATAAAAGAAAAACTGCTAATTCATTCTCTAAACGGGAACACAGAACTTGTAACAGATAAGACTTAAAGACTTGATAGCGCTATTCTTTTAAGCGGGCAAAATTTCCATTGAAAGTATAACCACTGAGATGTTACTTCACAGCAATAACGTCCATGAGAGTTTTGCTTGTGAGAGGAATAGCTGTTTAGGTACCACATCAGTTTTGTTCCTTAGCCACCAGAAGACATACAAAATAACAAAGGGAATTCAGTAAAGGCTAGGGGAAAAAAAAAAATCATAGTTTATACTGATACCATGGCCTGCACCTTACTCTGGTTGTGCACTATGGTAGAGGACTGGAAAAGTCCCTTCCTGAGATGTTATCTGTCCATGTGCCAGACCTATGGATGCTGCACTGTGTCAGTCACAGCCCGCCCAGGAGGTCAGGGGATGGGAAAACTGCGATGCAGCTCTCACTCAGGGAGTGATGTGAAGAGCTGCTGGGCAGTCACAGAGCAGCTGGCCACCTGAGCCCTGTGCCCACCATGCATGCAATTGGTGGTGTTGACTGCTCTTGGTGAAACCATCCCACAGCCCCGTTGTCAAGAAATGTTCACAGTAAATAAATAGGTAACGTAAAAACATTTCCAGGATGGTTAATAGCTATGGCACAAAGTTAGGTGGGAATTTTACCCCTCGCAGAGTTAAAGAGATAATGCAATAAATGTTCTGTGCCTTTTTCCATCAGGAACATTTTGCAATTGTTCATGAGTTTTTCTATAATGAAATTAGGACTTTGTTTAGATACAAACTGCTGCTAAATGTTTTGGGTTGGTTTTGTGTGGTTTTTTTTTTTTTTTAATTGAGTCTTAAATTTGTGGGACTAAAATCTATAGCTAGCATACTGAACTACCTTTCTTAGCTCTACTTCTTCTCTTGATTACTTAGATCCCTATGTGAAGATCCATCTGATGCAGAATGGTAAGAGGCTGAAGAAGAAAAAGACTACAATTAAAAAGAACACTCTGAATCCCTACTACAACGAGTCTTTCAGCTTTGAAGTACCATTCGAGCAAATTCAGGTAATGTCAAACAGCGTTTTGTCTTCCCTCTGCATTCTCAGCCCTTATAAATATTTAACAGGAATCTTGTTAATTATCACGTGTGCATGCCTTCATTAGCACCTAGGTGCCAGCCCTGTGCTACATTAGATGAGTGTGACTGCTTCAAGAGGGAAATGATAAAATGCACAGTACTTATGAAGCTTTGATTCATCAGTAAGAAATGGATAACTGACATTTTCTATTAACAGAAATGGATTTTGAAAAAAAAAAAAAGTCCACAGAGACACAGCAAAGGAATGTGCCAGGAAAAAAAAAAAAGTAGAAAGATAAAAGAAAACTAATATATAGCAATTTTTCCAAAATTATTTGAAATAATAAATTTGCATCACCAGTTAAATTTGTATTCCCTATGCATTTATCAGTCCTGTTTGTTGAAAGCACTGAAGCACTGCAGCATCCTTCTTAAGAAAAACACACAATTCAGTCACGGCTGTTCTTTCAGTTATTCACCACACAAGGAAAACTTTTTCAGTGATTCTTGTGTCGCTTCTAAAAAGACATTTGAGAATCTCAGGGGGCAGAACTGCAGTACCTGTTCTCTTGGCACCTCAGGGGAGCACCAGCAGATGTTCAGGTGCTACTCCTGATAAAATCAGTGACTAAAATTAGGGGCCTTAGAAGTCAGCACAGTGAGGTGCATGTCACCTACCTGAGGAGTGGGAAATCCCGGGACAAAGCATAGTGTCACTTCTTTTCAGGTACTCAGTTGCCTACCTTTGGGCTACTGGAATGCAAATCATCTCTCACTCATGAGAGTGAGATTTAACTTATTCTGATGTTAACTAGCCTTTTCTCACAAGAGATAAGCTCTTCTTAAGCATTCTCAACAGGCATGTGGGAAACCTACATCCAATCCACTCTCCTCCCTAAGTGAATTTAAACCTTATCTTCAATGTCATAAGCAAGTACTCTTGTCACCTGTGCCCATGGCTTGTGTTGGAAGTCCAACAGTCATCCCTACAGCATGTACAGGAGTCTATTTACTCTAAGAATTAAAAAGGGGGAAATCCAACGGGGCCTAATTCCTGTTGATTTTAATGAAACTGGTCTGTGCAATCATGAAAGATATCATAACAAGCATCAAAGACCCAGAAATGAAAGATTAATCAAGTCGAGCCTCTCTAGCAATTTAGGCTATTAATGTCTTGATTTCCAAATTGGGACAGGACTGGGGAAATGGAATAGATACCTCCAAGTGGTAAGATCTGAGCTTTGGCATGCTTAGCTACATTCTGTAGGTACTTGCCCATTTTGCCTTCTAATCCTGAATCAGTTTTGTAAGGTGGATATAGGCCCTTTAATACTTTAAAAAGTATTGTGATTTAGCTGTTGACATTTTTTTCCCTTTTTTTTTTAATAAATTTATTAGAATGACTTTATAGGTATTTACTTCAGTATATAGCATATATCATATATTTCATACTATATATTTCAAAATCTGTAATTATGGACTTTGGTCATATGCCACTGTATTTTGGAGTTAGTTATAAAAGACTGTAATTCATGTAGAAGTCATTAAGCAAACATTCCCAGTCAAATAGAAATAAATGCTTATACTGGTTTCTTTATTGTTGGAGAAAGAAGACAAGAGAGCTCATGGAGGGAAAGCAGATGAATAGCAGTACATCTGTGTAATTTAAAATGAGCCAACATTAACATTTTCAACGATTTCATAGTGACTGTGGATTCTGGTTCTTAAGGGAAAGAAAGTGATGTCTTTAAGGATAATGGGCGAGCACCACTGAGAAGTCAAATCCTGTTGCTACAGGCAGATCAAGCAGGTGTTTTGCCACGTGCAAGACAGACTGCCTCTGTAGGTAGGAACATCTCCAGGCCTTTTCAGTCCAAAGAATTCTTAATCATGCTAATGAAACTGCTAATCCAAGTATTTATTAGCAGAAGTGGTGCACCTCTTGGATTTTGCAGTGCAGCTGTTCCTTTAGTATATGGTACAAAGGTAAAGAGGTGCTCCCATTTCTCTGTAGGTTTAAGCCAGAGACAACGAGGTGAAAAATCATCTCAGAGTTAATCTGAGCTAGCTGTTGTTACATCTTTACAGAGTAAGGAAAACGGTCTTCTGTTTGCAGTGCTCATTGGTGGCTTATGATTAACACACACACAAATTCAATTGTAACTAGTCCCTAAGCTTCTAGGTATAGCAGGCAACTTTTTTTTTTGTACCATAAAATCATAGTTTCATGCTTACTTTTTATATTTGTGATGACACCATGCATCTAAACCATAAATGTTCATTTGGGGAGGTGCCATCAATGTTAAAAGTGAGTGTATTGCAAACAACAACACAGAAACATCATTTTGGCATCTAGAAATACTTGCTTCAGGACATTGCCTTTTATCATGAGTGCTCTGGGGAGAGTCTTGAGTTTGATGTACACTTTTGTCATCAGCAACTATATAAATACTTTAGTGCCTGTTGGAATCATCACTTTCTCTGGCTCAGTAAATTGCACAATCTTGTAAGGGAATGGACTCTATAAAAATAGACCTCATAAGCCTGGTTTGCAGATATGCTTAAAAGAGTCCATTACTTTTAAAAGATAATCATGTAAGCACTAAAATTAGTCATTCTAGTAAGAAATTCAGATTGTACATATATTTAAGCATTTACTTAAAATTAATACATTTAAAAACATGGTGCTTGAGAATGCAAGATCTTTCTGGAAGAAATGTGTTTCAGGGCATTTCTTCTTCCAATTCAGGAAGTTCACACTATAATAGGGAAGCTGTGTGTATTTATTGTGGGATAGAAATCAATCAGGAAAAGAACTCTACGTTCATCTTTAAAAATAAAGCTCCCGAAGGAGAAGCATTTACAATTCAGTAATATCAGCCCAAGGCTGTCTTAGGTGCTGTTGGGAAAGAACACCACTAGAGAAGTAGCTGTTTGTGCTCTTTTGACAAATATTAATGATCTGAAGGAGAAGAATGTGTGCATGTGCACGCAAATGCATACACAAATGCCTGGCTTGAACATCACCTCCCAGTGTGCCCCAGTCTAAGTGAACAGAAAATTTTCTATGAGCTGTGACAGATGGGCTCATACAGATTTTGTGGGAATAGTTTAACCCTGTTTGCCAGGGGTCACCATTCCTACAGCAGAAGTGGCACTCCAGCGCTGGCTCAGTTGTAGGCAGCGCCAGTGTGTGAGAGACCCAAGACAGAGGGGTTTATACTTCTTTCCAACTCCCATGAACAAGTAGCCTGCTTTCTAGACTCCTCTATGAATATATAGAATGTACACATATACTTACACATGTCCACATGCACACACACACACACAGAGATGAGTACACCTGTATGTCCCTGTGTATATAGAGTAACCGTAAGGGCTATCTTCTGAATTTATCTGCGACTAGCTGATTAACATGCTGGATGAATGGGTGAGAGTTATTTATGAGCAGAAAAGCAATTAACAGGAGAGAGTACAACACTGTACGGGTAGAGCTGTTTCTGAAGTGTAGCTGCTAACTTCTTTACTTAAACAATAATGATGTGTTAAATTGCATTACTTTTGCTCTGGCATACCTTAAGATTGGCATTTTAGCCCTAAAAATCAACCTCGAATTCCTGTGTGAAGGTCTTTGATGCAAGGGGGCAAGTTACAAGTTAGCAGGGAGGTTGTGAACTTAATTTTATTTGCAAGGCTCACAAGAAACAAAGGCAAAAAAAGTTTGAATTTGCTTCTCATGGGGATACCTGCTCTGGTTGTCACATGCTCACCACCGCCCCCGCTGGTGGAGTCTCCATTGTCATTGTCTGTCCCAAGATTCATCCCTGCCCACCTTCCCCTTACTGTCATGCTCACTGGTCTTTCTCTATCTCACTGTAGAAAGTGCAAGTTGTTGTGACTGTTTTGGACTATGACAAGATTGGCAAGAACGATGCCATCGGGAAAGTCTTTGTGGGATACAACAGCACCGGCGCTGAGCTGCGGCATTGGTCAGACATGTTGGCCAACCCCCGGCGGCCCATTGCACAGTGGCACACCTTACAGCCCGAGGAGGAGGTGGATGCCATGCTGGCAGTCAAGAAGTAAATTGAATTAAATTAAATTATGAAGAAGAAAAAGAAGAAGAAGCCTTTCTGCATTTGCCCACATAGTGCTCTTTAGCCAGTATCTGTAAATACCTCAGTAATATGGGTCCTTTCATTTCCAGCCATGTGTTCCTGACACTGATCAGTTGTACTTTTAAATTCCCATTTTAATTTGCACAAATTTAAATATAGAGAGCCCTCTAAAGGCGTTTCATTTCACCACTGCCCCCCCAGATCTACTCTTCTTTTAAGCAATATGATGTGTAGATAGAGCATGACAGAAATTATTTATTGTATCACAGTTGTATATATACACCAGTATGCTCAGAATTTATTTCTAGTTTGTGTATTTGTATGTTGTAAGCGTTTCCTAATCTGTGTATATCTAGATGTTTTTAATAAGATGTTCTATTTTAAATTATGTAAATTGACTGAGATATAGGAGAGCTGATAATATATTATAGGGTAACTATTGTATCGTCTGCATTCCAAAAAAGAAAAATTCCAACTTGTAAGGCACTAGTAGTGTTACACTGACATCTTAAAGGACAACTTAAATCTGAGCTTTCAACTGGACCATCCTAATACCATGCTCTGTGTCCACAGTGAATCTTGGAGGGGCAAATCCAATTGGGTAGACTTCTTTCACAGGCAACTTAGCATGATCTGAGCAGCTCCATGGCTGACCTCAAGGAGATGTAGCCAGAAGACAGGATATAATTTCTTTGTATATATTCCAAAGCAAACACATGGTACACTGAAATGGCTTTAGATTGAAAGTTGAGGAAGCAGTTCCACAGGAGGCAAAGATTTAATCTAATGTACAAAGTAAGACCGTTGCAGAGGCTGGGGGGCGGGGGGGAATGGGACTCAGCAGTAGTGAAATGCTGCCATGAAAACAAGAGTAGCTCTCCGTTATCACCTTTATATAAAATTTGCATACTGTGAATTCCATCCATGATTTCACATTATAATGAGTTTTCACATTAGACTTTGTAACAAAATATTTTATTATACTCAGATTAGAAGGAATGCAGAATATTTTTTAGACACAGCCGTGTGAGTTTATTATACAAAATAGTTTCATGGTAAACAGACAGTATTGTAATCCCATCAGAAGATGACAAAATTTAGCCATAGTTCTAAATGCACTTCAAAGTAAGCCAAAAGAGAACAGCTAGTGACCTTTTATATACTATTTATACTTAAGTTTTAATTTGTCCTTTAAAAAAAAAAAGTGAAAACAAAGAACAAGTTCTAGAAAAACTGAAGCAACCTCTTCTGTATACTAGATGCTCGTTTCAGGAGGAGTTTTTAAATGTTTTCAATGTTATTATGTGGTAAATGGCACTATTATGAAGCTATTAGTCATTCCATAAGAGTCTTGAAAGACTGCTCTGTGTATCACTGTGACTGCCGTGTGTGCTTAGAAATGTAGTTTTCTCAGTGGATAGCAATCAATTTATTCCGTAGTGATATTGTAATAATACTGCCATTCCCTTCTACTGCACTGCCGAAGGAACGCATAGCAGAAGCAGTTCTAGTTATTATGGACCAATTTAGAACTGAAGAGCTATGCAGGGGACAAGGATGTTATATTGAATGGGTTGACCACACAGCATTTTGTCAAGCCCTGTGCAATACTCTACATTTCCAACCTCCCCCCCCCCGCTTTACTGTAGATAGTCATCTTACAGCTAGTCAGCATGTCATCTCAGCTTGTACCATCTCATCAAGTCATTTAGGGCATCACTTCTATCTCATGTACCATCCGTCCTTTGAGGCCCCTTGCTTATCTTTCCAAGATGTGAATATATTTATAATGCTTTAAAGAGTTCCTTATTTTCAGCAATGCAAACTACCCCAGAAATGTGGAAATGCTATACCTTTTGGAGGGAGGCATGAGATAAACCATTATAATGTTCTTATCAATGTTATCTAACAAATTATTGAACACAAGGAACAAAGATTAATGTAATCAGAGAACTATGTACAGAAAACTAATGTCCACAGACTCCCTCAAGGCTCTGTGTGCTTCGGGGAGAGGTGTGACAGTCTGAGAGGTCAGTGCAGTGATGGCCAAGCACCAATGTTTTCAGTGCACTGAGAGTAAAAGCAGCAGTAAAGAAGTGAGAGGAGAATAAAAGTCCAGATCTCTTCCCACCTCCAAAAGCAAGAATAGCAAGACCCATTTTATTTCTTTTTTACATGAAACACAGAAAAAACACAAGTGAGACATTGTCTGATAGAAACAGGCACATACATGCAAAGCATCAAGCTGAAATATGTTAAAATCTTGACTTTAAGGACCAAACCCCACCAAAGAGAAGTAGACAGTCAGCTTTCCAGCATAAGAGCTTCATGGTCTCCAACTTTCAGTTGTTCATTCAGGATAGCTGCAGGTTCAAGCTGCCAGGACTGACTCTTTGCATTAAGGTATTAAAGCTTTCTCTTCCTACACTGCCAGACTGAACGTCACCATAGAACTGGTTTGTAAGGTACGATGATTCTCAGAGACTGAACCTGCCATGTGACCAAGATGACATTTTCATCCTCAAAGAAGCCACATGTACCTTTCTGACAAAGCTGTGTGAAGTATTAGAATCTGATGCTGTAGAAAGATCCTAGTTGCCTTTGTGTATATTTACTGCCTGCTTGAGTGTTTCTCTGTGTGGGTTTTCTCTGTATCTTGTAGAAATGTTTGGGGTGTTTTATCCTGCCATATTGCTCGTGGCCCGCGAGCTGACAACTTTAGCCGTATTTTACCTTCATTTTTGATGAGGTGGTTTATATTTTGTTTCACTTTGTGTAGTGACTTCCCACAGTAGAGTTTTCCAATTGTCGTTAAAATAACATACATATTACACAGATATTCAATAAAAATGTTTTATTTCCTGTTGATGTTCTAGCACCTCTCTTTTGATCTAAAGTTTTGAAAAGACATTTCATTCTTCGACTTTGAAATTTATGATTGTGCTAAAGTGTCACAAGTGTAATAGCACAGCACTTTTCAAGGGGTTGTTAAAAGCTGCTTTCATCAGTGTGGTCTGCTGTAAGACAGCCACATCCAGCAGTGCTCCAGTAGATGGACTCTTCACCTCTATTGCAGATGAAGCCCCATTACCTCGTTTTCTCAAGACGATGATTATTTCCTTCCAAAAACCATCACTGTATCAAAACACAGACTAGTTTCTATACCATGAGCAAAACACCAAGTAGTTACTTAGGCATCAGTACTCTTCAAGCCATTTGGAAGGTGTGGTTGAAGTTTTCATTTGGAGAGAGATGGTATATTTTAACCTACATTCAAGAGCTACTTCTCAGCCATAAAAATCAAGCTTCTTGTAGACTGAAGATTATTAAATAAGAGCTTAAACTGCCGGGGCGGGGGGGGGGGGGGGGTAAGAAGGGGTGGAAGGGAAACCACACAGGAAAAATTACTTTTAAAAATGTGCTTTGAAACAATTAAAGTCTTGGAGCCCCTGAAAGGAAACAC
>JANHFX010002195.1:53617-65983 GCA_027560015.1 Chloroceryle amazona
CAAAACAATATACAATAAAAAAAAAACACATAAAGGAGAGACGACAGAGAGATGAGAGAGAGATAGAAGGAGAAGGGAAGGGGGGGGGGGGGGGCGGAGGGGGGGTGGGAGGTTAAGAAGGTGTGGAAGTGAATCCACAAATGAAAAATTACTTTTAAAACTGTGCTGTGAAACAATTAAAGTCTCTGAGCCCATGAAGAGAAACAGCTTATCCTCCCCTCCTCCCCCGCCACCAAAAAACAAATCAGAACCCCAAATCTGTAGCCATGTTTGGTTTATACAACCCTTTTTTTCACAGCTCCTGCTTTTTCCCCACGCTCTAGAAAAATATGCCCATTCCTTTTAGGAACCATAATTCGTAGTCACTGCAATGTACCAGTTTAACCACAGTAGTTGTTACATGAGGCCTTACTATGAGTTAGAGCTCACTGGGAATATTTTCAGGGTTGACTCCTCCCTATTCCCAGTGCTCATAAAGGGCCCTTTTTCCTCCCAGCTATTCCCCCCCCCCATCACCTAGAGTCAATGAGCACTAAATGGATTCATGCCATGCTCAGCAAGCAAGAACAGGCTGACATTTCCTGGTGGGCCTGGTGATTTGGAGAGCAGTTACTCTTCCAAAACTATGAATAACTGGAGTCTGTACCTGTGGATTTACAGATCTGCTGTGAAGCAATGCCAGCTTGGTCTGCAGAAGCCAAGGTAACACTCCTGTGGTGCAGTGTAGTTCCCTATAGATAGAGGCAGGTACCACATTATGGAAGTATGAGAGCCTGCAGCTCCCTTCTTCGCCATCTAAGCTGTTGCATGAGCAGACCATGCATGTCTTCAAAGGGAGCAGTTTTCTTAAGAGCAGACCTAAATCTATAGAAGTCAATAAATAAAAATCCTTTGATCCATGTTCTATAGACACCATTTTTTTTTTTGCAGGCCTCGAGAATATCAAAATGACATCTTTGTCAATCAAAACCAGTTCTTTCAACAGAGCTAATCAGTTAAAGTCAGTCATTACAACTAATGTAAGGAAAAATGCTTTACATAATAGCTGTTATACTAAGTGGGAAAAGCAGCAAAAATTACCAATTTTATTCAGTTCATTTAACCCCTAATCAACTGTCATGAAAAACATTCTTCCCAACTGACAGACTGTTACCAAAGCAAAGGATCTACATCTCTCGATCACTTTTCACATCATGAGTCAATGAAAGTTAATTGCCTGTTAGTTATGCAAAGCAAGAATTAGACCATTATATTTTCTGATTACTCTAACAGTCAATTCCCTTATTTATTTATGCATTAGCATTTTCACTCCAGGCTGCCAGTCAAGTTTCTTAAACAGATACTGACCTGCTTTTCAGAACATCTACCAAATTCATGTTCAGCCCCCATTTGCAGTATCAGTTCAGACACTGTTAGTCATCCAGGTGTTAAAGAAAGAATGACAAAGGGTTTTTCTATACAGACCTCAAGAACTTTTACCTAGTCTTAGTTACATTTACCTTACATACAGTAAATCTTTTTATATTCAATCCAGAGATGACTTTTAATATTGCACCAAAATCTAGTTCCAAAAGAGTGTGACAAACTAGTACAGGGAAGACTTTAACTCTGTGTGGTACTTTGTGACTGACACCTACAGCAATATTTATGGAGCCATATGAAGAGATTTATTTCCAGATTATGCTTTATCAAGCGTAACAGTTCTACATGCTAGGGAATGATCTAGACATCCTTAATGGATCTTATGAACAGGCCAAATAGGCTGGGGAAGTGAAGACACTTCTTCCAGGCTTTTGAAGTGCAGGTTGACGGGCCAAGTGGTATAGTCTTTTTGATTTATGCATGCACTCTGCAATAACATACTGAGATTTTGAAGATCCATTTAGACAATACAAAAAACAAACAAAAAGATAAATAAATAAATAAATATTTTATCTTCTGGCAGAACCGTTCTCATCAATTTGACAGATCACACAGTTTGAGTCAACTATTTCATATCTTTATACACTCTTTTATTACTTACAACAAGGAAAGCAAACGGTGGGTGATCCACTGATGTTATAGACCAAACAGAGCCAACAATGGGGTTTTTTTCATAAACAAAAAAGCAATATATGAAAGTGGCAAAATATTCTCTGCTCCACTAATCAAGATTATCCCACAGTTCTGCACAAACCTGCCTAATTTCATTTGCATTTTCTCATAGCCAGGGACAGTTCTCTCCCTGTATTCACCTACATGAACCTTAGCCTAGAAGATTTCATGACTCTTTCCTAAGAAGCAGCAGCACCCACTAGCATCAAAAGGCTGTTTCAAAACCCTGATGTGGATCTGTCATTGACGAGTTCCATATTGGTCTTAGGTTATATTTGGACCATTAATCACAAGGAGGAGGATCCCTGGCTGTAAATCCTAATTGAAAGCCTGACAGGTTGGAACCTGGAATGCAGTGCTGAAGTCAATTATTCCACACTTAGTCAGAAACATTATCATCCACTCGTTCAGGTGGAAGACAGACTCTGAGGAGCAGCAACTTGCATCCTGCTCAAGATGTATTTTTTTATATTAGGAAACTGGCAATATTACTAAACTTTTTTTTTTTTTTTCCTTTTGAGATAGCTTCTGTGACATTCACAGCCTCAAAACAGCTTTCATACATTTTCTTTCTTTCAAATACAAGGTTGCCTCTATTCTTTAACTCAGACAAGTATTTCTAAGCCAGCTCTTCAAAGTTAAAAAACGAGTGCCTAAATCATTCAATTGGCTTTTATGCCATGCTTCATCAAACTTCTTAAAGCTTGACTCACTCCTCTCCAACCATACACCATGATCTGACACTGACTGATACACAAAAGCCCTGCTGCAAGGCCATCAAGGAAATTAACTAGAGTGACTGTCCCTTCTCATAGATTAAATGAAGATTAAACGGTCAAATTTCAACATAGTGTAAGATTAAGGGTGGGGTGCCAAGAAGTTAATTGTTGCAGCTGTATATTTAGTAATGATCTAAAAAACAGATAAATAAGTTGATGAAATTTAACTGTGGCATAAAATTGTTTCAGCTGGAATAGATGTAAATTATGAAGCCATCTCTGATTTCATACACTGAGAATCAAGTACCAAGACAGGCACTTCAACTCAAATGTTATTGATCATCCAAATATTCTGGAGATCTCTGTGAACAGCAGTACACACATGTCTGTAAAGATGACCTCAAATGAGAAGAGGAGTTAGCAGAGATGGTCAAGCCGCTATGGAAAATGAAGGCAGAATTTCTTTTCTTGTACAGGAATTGCTGACAGAAATAGAGATGTGTCTTCTCAGTAGCCTCTAAGAAAGCTTATGATGAAGTGAGAGCACACAAAGGTTGTTCAAATTGCTACCCTCGTATATATATTAATACTTCATACATGTTATTTAGAATACGTTTAGTTGTAGCCATACTTCATACATCCACAGAACATGTCTACGTGTCCCATACGCCAGGATGCTTCCTGACTCTGGGAAGGGCATTTCCTCCATTACAGTGACTACTGCCACTGAAACACAGCACCCTCTACTCAAAATGCTTTTCAAAGATAAAACGAAGCCTTGAAAAATACCTATTGGAAGAATGGAAAATAATACCCTGTTTAAAGTGTAATACAATCTGGCATAGAGTGAAAAGCTGTGCATGGCCCAACACAGGGTATACAAAGTAACTGAGAGTCCCCCTCAGGAAGAAGTTGTGAAAAGTAAAGCTAAAAGAGCCAACCTTCAGGAAAACGTAAGACATTTATAGAAACTATATAAATGAACAGAAAAATAAATGTGGGGTGAATGAATAAATATGCAACCTAGCTACAGACTTCTACCACACTAGGGAAAAAGTATCTAGCTACAGATCTGTACCAGAGAAAAGCTGATTCCTACCTAGGCCACATACTGTCTTATGTTTGAGCCTTCCAGGTCTCCAGAATAAAAACCTGAGAAGATTCAGGTTATCATTGTTTTGCTCCATGCTTCCAAAAAGTCTTTTTTCCCCACAGAAAGAATTACATCTCCCATTCCAGCCCAGTCCTGAGGAGAATTGGTTAGTGCTCTCACTCATTTGATTTAACACAAATAGCTGCCTGAAACGTTTGAGCACCATGCCCATAATTAAATCTGCAGTAATTAGTAATGCAACAACAGCAAACGAGAAAAGCAAGCAAGCTTCTCCAGCCGACATTTTAAAAATACAGATACCACAGAGGAATAAATTGGGGAAAAAAAAAAAAAGCAGGAAGAAAAAGAAATCACTTTCAGATCAGGGGACCAAATCTTTGTCTCTTGCCATTATGCCTCAGACCACATGGTCTTACTTGCTTTTGTCTTTCCCCCGTCAGTGTTATATCAGTAGAGCCACAAGATCTGTTCTAACTAAACTTTTGATCCCAAGTTTGCTACTGTTTATGTTGTATTTACTGTGTTCCCTAATCCAGCTGAGCACAAGCTGTTCTGTTGTTGATTTTTCTCAAGCTTCCCTTGTTTCACTTCAGCTTAGCCAACTTTCCTTTCCTTTATAAAGCTTGTTCAATCACTTTGTGACAACTGGTGCCTAACAACCTCTTAGTAGCAGGGGTTCAGGGAAAAACAAGTTGCAAAAGCCTTTGCAACCAGTTAATACTTGTTTCAGATTATAAATTACAAAGATGCTACGGTGTTTAATCACTTCCCACACTATAGTGCTCTTCTTTACATGTGCCATGGGAAGTCTACTTTTTTCATTATCTTATTCTATACCTTATTAGCAATGATGAGTCATACAAGCACTTCAAAGAAGTAGTAGCACACTTGGTGGAGAAGAAATATGCTGGAGTAGGTGTCACCAATGGCTTTTTTTCCCTGCACCTGAAATTCTAAAACTGTTTCCACCATGACTTTCATCATCTCAAGTGCATTCATCAAATTTTGTGTATCCCTTTCCCTAAGAGAGAGTGAACAATCTCTCTGCCTAGCACCATAACTCAAGCCCATTTCATTACAACCAAGGTAGCTGAACAATCAATATGAACTGCACATTAGCCTCAGCCAGTCTCCTCCCAGCCTTGTTTGAAGTTGGCAGCACAAATACTCCTCTGATCACACACACTAAGAGGACTGTCTCTACTCGAGACAACTTAAGCCAGCTTGACTCATATTCTCGCTTTAAGGCATCTCACGTGCAGCAAACTTTTGGTCACACCACCAGCTCATATCTACTTCCATTTATCTGAAAAGGCAAAAAGTACATGATACGGAGTAGACAGAAAATATTAAACAAAATGTCAACACAGGTGAAATAAAAGTGAACTTCACTGGAATCTAGATTTTAAAATGCATTGAAAGAATAAGCAAGTTAAAAGCATTACCTGTCAGAGAACTCTCTAATTTTCTTGCTAGCCAGGCTAACGGTTTTATAGTGTCTTCACTTTCTTTTGTATGTGCGTGCATTTGTTATCTCCTGGGTGACAGCTCCATAAATCCTCTTGCCCTCTTGATATGTTCAAGGATAGATGAGGAGCTCCATCACAACAGAATATTTAATGTCCTCACACAATAACACAGCATGTACCTTGACTAGCAGCTGTTAAGTACAAACATAAACTGGCACACTGTATTCCTCAGCACCTAGAAAAGAGTAAGTCTCCTCCACACGTAAGCAGCAATGCACCATTCCTTGCTGAGGATTTTACCGGGCATATACCACACTTTCCAACTTCATTTATACTCATATTGCCATGCACAAATTCTTTTCCTAATATTAGCAACACACAGACTTCTGATCCACAGTTTGGGCACCTGGGCATTACTATATTGCATAACGCCAGCTATATACATTTCAAAACCACAGCAAAAGGCTTCAAGATCCCCAGCTTTTAAAATTGCAAATCTGAAGTTACCATTGACAATCTGCTAAACAAGCATATTATCACCAGATATGTCATTTTACTCCAAAGCTTCCTGGATTTTCAATATCCTTACAGATTGCTGTATTCTTCTGTAGAGTGGGAAAAAAAAAAAAAAAAGAGAGAGAGAGAGAAAGAAGATTGCCATTTCCTGATCATCTCATTAACAATATATTTCCCTGTTGCAGAACAGCCACTTACTGTGACATGGCCTTGCAGAGCCAGATCAGATTTCAAAATCCTGCAAGATTCTTTTCATCTGAACTACTTAGAACATAAGAAAACATTTGATCCTCTTAATTATCTCAAACAGTTATCCATGGAGTGCATTTGGTCTTATTAGCAGCAATATAGTCTTTCTTCTGCCATGCAACATGATTCAACACATGCCTGGTAACACAGCCACAGGGTACTTGTCAGGGAAAAAATAAATCCCAGCACTTTGGAAATTACTTATCTGGATAATACAGTGAAATAACTGATTTTGCACATCCAAAGAAGGGCATAAAAACTTGTGAAGGGTTTAGAGAACAAGTCTTACCAGGTGCAGCTGAGGGAACTGGGGCTGTTTAGCCTGGAAAAAAAGAGGCTGAGGGGAGACCTTACCGCTCTCTACAACTATATGAAAGGAGGTGATAGCTAGGTGAGGGTCGGTTTCTTTCCCCAGGTAAGAAGCCAAAAGACAAAAGGAAATAGCCTCAGGTTGCCTTCACCAGGACTGTAAGGTGAAATGAATCATTCCCATGACCACATCAGCCACCATCTCTCACCCACCAGAGTGTTAGTCTAACCTTCCCAAGTTTCTCACCTTCACATCAGTGTCAGTTCATGCACAGACATGGTTGATCCATCTGTGCCGATTCTGACAATAAAAACTGGGTGAAACTGCTTTTATAGGCACACCACGGTTGGAAGAACCCTGTTTTTTTCTTTTCTGCTCTTCCGTCCAGGGCTGCATTTCCTAAACCTTCTCTGACCCTGACCACAGCAGCAGTTGTTTTTTTCTTGGGCTTACCATTCTAGTTAATTGAACTTCTTGTGTGCTTAGGAGCTAATTAAGTAATTGCTGCTCTGACTGGTAGAATGCTACATTGTGATGATCAGTTTTTACTTCTGACTGGCTTATTTTTCAGTGAATCTTACGTACTTTACTTCACGCTTGTGCTACCTCTGTTTCCACGCACGTAACTAGGAAACAAGAACCTTTATCTCTTTGAGAATTTGTAGGTATTTGTAGGTTTTTGTAGGAATTTGTAGGTTTGTAGGTATTATGTAACAGAGTTATGTATTAACAATACCATTACTACAATAATTAGGAGCTTAAATAACTCTTTTTCAATGTGCTGTATAAACCTTGCACATCATATCTAAAGCTGCATTATTACTCTTCTGTAGGCAGAAACTGAATGCCACTTGTTTGGCCTCAGGTCAGCAATATGCCACACAGGGCTGCAGCAGTGATTAGAGTTTCGGTCCTGACACAGCTCAAACCTCAACAGTATCTGGAGACTCTTAGCCATAAAGCATCACTAAAGAGTTTTTAGAGATTTCACAGAGCTGCTTGTGCAAAGTATCTTGTGGGGAGTCACAGCAGAAACTAATCACTGCTACTCAGTGGTGTGGTACACGGCACTGCGGGTTTCTACCTGTAAATATAACCACTGTTTGGAAAACCAACCATTGTCTGCCACAAAAAAAAACCCAACCCAAACCAAACCAAACAAAAACCAAACCAAACCAAAACCAACAATGACAGGAAAACCAAACCAAACCAACCAAACAAAAATAACACAAACAAACTAAAACAAACAAAATAGAAACCCCCACATCCTACCACCCCCGGTAAGATTTGTGTCAAGGTAAAGAGAGTACACGCACTTCTTTGCTCGCTCAAAATGGATTATAAGAAGCTGCTATGGTTTCTGGATCTAGAGCATTGCAAAGCTAGATTGATGAATTACCTCTCCTTCACTTTCAGCTGTCAAGCTTCAACTTTTTTTCAGTGCAGAATATTGTTTCCTTATACTTCAGTCACATTTCTACATTCCTTTCTCTTAGTGCAGCTGTAGCTCCACTTTGTGGAAGATGAGGAAAGCGGAGAGTGTGCCAGGTGTGCTAACTATAGGATTGTGCAGTTTCTGAACCCAGCAAGGATATAGAAGATGAGGGTCTTCGGCATCAGCCAACAACAATTAGTGAAGATTAAGACCATTTCTCAATCTTTTTCAACTTGAAAGGTACTCAGATCACCTTGCTGTATTTCCCCCTCCTACCTCACTGTAAATATACAAAAAAACAACTCTAAAATACAGCATGTAAAAACCTGAAAGGAAATGTATTTTCTATACATCTACATACACAACCATGGAATCTGCCTGACCACAGATTTATTGTTCATAAAGGACAAGGAAGATTTTTCAACCTGTTCAGTATCCTGTTGAATATTCTGATAGAAATTAATGTATTCCATCTCTTAGGAAATTCTCCAGTTCTAGGGTTAATGCTGGAGCTGAACTGGCATAGGTTTGATTGTCCAGAGGCTCAGGTATGAATGCTTTTGAAGGTATTAAATAATTAATAAGAATACTTGAATTATCTTCACAAATTCTTATTTAAATCTGTCTGCCATACAACAAAAGAGGTCTGGATTTCTGATGAGGCTACCTACTGGCTGCACAGAACTCAAATGACTTTTCAAGGAAGGCGACTTGGAATAGACTTTCCTGAAAAAACTCTGGCACTTCTGGATGCTGCAAAATCAAGATCACTTTGTAATGTGAGGATTTGCTTAAGACGTCTGACTATCGGTATCCACATACAGGTGTTTACAAGTGTACTTGATGCTTTGTTCCAAGTACAGACAGCAGTGTTTTAGTCAGTGAAAGAGCAATTCCACACAGAAGGCAGCTGGTGCATGCATTAGGGAGCAGCATCACTCTCCGAGTACCAGTGACTAAACTGGGAGTTCAGGTACTCAGTGCTTGTGAAGAGAGCTGTAAGTGGGCACCTCAGTTTAATGCTAGTTTCAGAATAAATCTCTTCCAAACCATCCAAAGCTGTCTTCTGTCAAGTTGGCCCTGCACAGGACAAGTCTCTTTTTCTGGCACTTAGCTTTGAAGATATTGTGAAGTGGTTTAGGAACCTCTCTCAGTACAGGCCCTGTTCTGTGCTTCAGTGGAGCATGATCTCTTGATTGCAAGTTCATGCCATGTCAGACAGCGGTAAGAGCTGTAGAGACTCCCTAAGTGCTGGTTACGTTAATTTGATCAAAATTACATCAGAATAATAGGAAGGGAGAGGAGCTAAATTATTCTTTTAGTAGGTGAGGGATCTCAGCTTTGGATTTTAGAGGTTTGCAGGCTGTACTCGAACCAGACCCAGCAAGAAAGAGTGGAAGTAGCTAAGGTGCTTTAAAATGTTCACCCACAACTCTGTCTCAGTAATTTCATTTCAGTGATAACCTTATCTGAGGAGAAAGACTCAGGTTTCTGTGAGGAGCAGGAGATAAACATGTTCTGAACAGTCTCCACAAGGCATTTGAGGACTTTTTCAGGAAGCCAAACAACAAGGGGGGGGGCAGAGTAACAAGATTTTTGACAGACCACAGAAAGTGCTGAGAAGGGTACTTCAACTTGTACCACATGGAGCAATGAAGACTACACATAGCAATCAACGGATGGGCACCTTGTAGCCGTGTAACATACAGCTCTGTCCACTCAGGCTAATGCATGCAGGGAGAGCACTGAAAAAAAAAAATGAGTGATGGCCCAAAGGAAGAACATGAGGAAATCGGATGCCTAACTTATGTATATACAGTCTAGGGACACATACAATCTTGAAGGACGGTGTAAGCAGGCCTGAAGCCGCTGCCTTGAGGACCAGACAGCAGGATGGTAGAGCTGCTGATGGAAACAGAGGGAACCACACAACTGGAACTGCCTGCTCAAGAAGTCAGAATTGGGAGGAGAAAGTGTTCAAAAATATTTTGTTTAAAGAAATTCAAGGAATGAAATCAGGTAGCAAGTGGCTACAGCACATCCCAGGCCCAAGGACATCACATCATCAACCACATTAAGTAAGCTGGCATTTGGAGCACAAGCAGCAGCCCTTGTTTCAGGAGGTCTGCCAAACACACCATGCTAATGCTGACAGCTTCAGGTTTTATATTCCCACCCGCCTTCCACACAGACCGTTCATATGAGGGGAGTTTCCCAAGCAGACCTGTTTGGAGAAATCATCTTTCTTTCCAGGGTTTAGCTTAATGCCAGGGAAGCAGATCATATAAACAGTCTGAGCTTCTGAATGAAAGGAATGCAGAGAGGAATGAAGATGAAGGACTAGAATGTAATTCCTATAAACAAAACCATCAGCTTCTCTTAAACACATACCTATCTTCCTAATCCTTCATATATATATATATATATATATATATATGTGCCATGGCTCAGAAGATTCCTGAGAACAATGAGAGGCAGTGGTCTAGTATCAAAATAAACATTGCCTTAAGATTTACTTAAGGAGATGAGAATTATGAGAATAATCTAAAGCCTGTCCTGTACTAAGGCTTTGGCGTTACGTGACAGTAGTACCAAAGCTGTGAGTTAGATGCTCAATGCATTTTAAAAAACTCATCATACTTCACAGTACAGTTAAAGTGCACCTTGTATATTTGATAATTGCTTGTTTAAAAAATGCTTTCCCCACTTTTTTAAAAAAAAGTCGTCAAAATCAAGACATCTGCAAAGAAAGCCTCAAGGGTTAACTGCAAATACAGAATTTGGGGAAGATTTTGCTTATGTAAATACGGTGATGAAGCAGAAGACGACGACAGTAATCCTGAGGGTTATGAAACCTTAATATGGCAGTTTCACAAAAGCAGTCATGCTTAGTTTTTTTTAAGCTATAGGGCCCGATAATGTCGGTCATTAATTGCCTTACAGGTTACTGTGTCATATAGAAAAGCCACCAGGAGATGTCAGGCGCGGACCGTGAACGAGGAGGGGGGGCCGGGCCCAGTACCGACGATGCCTGAAAAGCCAAACCTACGGAAATAAACGCTCAACGAAAAGCCCTTGACAGCAGGCACAGATATCATTGTCCATACTGTGCCATCACTTCATGTTTAAGACAAATGCCAATTTGGGAAAAATAGAAAATTAAGTTTCTGGTGTTGTATCTCGGAATTAAAAGTAAAAATACCTTTCTCATCTACTCTTCCTAGCTCTTGTAATAATTTAGAAGAGCAATTCCACTAAGACCTGAATGTTGGTTCAGATCAACACACCCACAGATGTGCCTGTGTATACCCATGGACACACACACTAACCCCTCCCAGCTCTGGGGTCAAGCATAACATCTGTTTGGTGTGTGCTACAACGACGCCCTGAAGTTAAAATGTGTGTGCTAGACATTACAATGTCCATAACGACTGTGTAGGTTTAAACACAGTTCATTAGAACCATTTCATCCAAGAAACATGGAGCAAATTGTGTTTGACTTGCACAGTTCTTGTCAGCAGATTACCTTTCAGGGTATTCAAGGGAAGATATTGATTACTAAGAATAGAACTGAGTTCACTATATTTTAAGCCTGAAGTTTTAAAACATTTAAGATTACAGTGTTTATCTACTCCTTGGCTTTTGCTCTCACTACAGAAGATTTTACTCCAGTAGATTTTTTTGACTTCTTTCCTATTTCCTTCTACCCATCCATAAGCTTAGTACAGAGTACTGGGATGATAAACGTAGCAGTAACAACAATCCATTTCTATGCAGTGGCTACTGCCAGGCAGGCAGCAACCAGTCACCCGCCCAAAGACATTCTGAACAAATGTAATCTGCCAATGTTCAGATACCAGATTGCAAGTCTCTTTTTTTTTTTCTTTTTTTTTTTTTTTTTTGTCTTTTTAAATCATAAGTGATCCTGTAGAAACATCATGTGCTTAACCAGGTTTAGCCCCCTATAGATCTGAGAATATGTGTTGGATCTGAGAATATGTCTTGACTTCTAGCTGGCAACTCCCAAATGGTTCAGGTTCACATAAAACCAAGAAACAGAACAGTTTGTATTTCAAATGAAGACCCAGTGTCCTTTTTGCGTTCCCCAGGACAGAAGGGCTTAGTTGTCTCAGCCTTCAGCAAAAGGCAGGGGGGTATGGAATAGATTTTTGGTTCAACTGTTCTTTATGAATATGAAGATTGATATGAAGAGTACTACATCTCTAAAAACACAAAACCAAGTTTACAGTAAGGAAGTACTGTCTTTAAAATGCTCACAGCCTTAGAAATAAGCAACAGTTACTGTTTAGCAATGAATTATGAAAACTATTTACAAATGCATACTAATTCAATTATCTTGGAAATTATTCTTCATGGTATATCTTTTAGTCTGGAGAAGAGAAGGCTTAGAGGTGACCTCATCACTCTCTTCAACTACCTGAAGGGAAGTTATAGTCAGG
>JANHFX010002195.1:66083-96073 GCA_027560015.1 Chloroceryle amazona
CCCTTAGTGCCATGATATAGTAATTGGAGTTGGATCAGGGGTTGGACTCGATGATCTTGGAGGTCTTTTCCAACCCATCTATTCTATGATTCTATGATTCTATGAAAAGGTCAAGAACAGATGCAGCTCCAATACTGTGACTTCAGTAATGTTTTAACTTCCTGTAACCATAATTTTGCAACTTACTGTCCATACCTCATAGAAGTTGATTGCAATTATATTAGGATGCTTTTCCTTGTCATTTTTTCTCCTTTCCATAGACTAAAATCAAGATAAACCACGCCTAACTTGAGTACTATTCAACCACGCACCCCTATCTACCCCTATCTACCCCTCGCCAAACCAGCCTGGAATTACTTAAAACCTCTACTCCATCTACTGACCTGCAGCACTGGAATTTGTAATAGAGTTCATAAACTAACACTGCAGGTCAAGAGAAGAATGTTGAAAATGGGAGACAGTAAACAGGCGAGCCAAGAGACACGACTTCATCCAAACTCTGGCTCCTGAGGAATTTGGAGGCTGAGAGAGCAGCATGTGGTGTCCTTGCACACCTTCAGGGCTCTGCTTCTAAGGAACTGTTTATTTTGTGATTATATTCTGTGAAATGAAATGAATTACAATATTATGTGAAGACAAAAGACAGACCAGTTTTTATTCCCCTTTGAATTAAGTTGGCATGTGACTCATCATCTGGGCAAAACAACATGAGCCTCACCTCTTCCTTCTGAAAAAAAAGGTTGCAAAGTCCCTCAATTAAAAAGCATTCTGTAACCTTTTAACTAAGATAGCACTAGGCAATTTTAGGCTTGTTTTTTGCTAATTTTTATCTTTTACATAGCTCTAGTAGTTCTAGATGTCTGACATTAAAATTAGAGTAGCTCTTCTCCCTGAAAAATTACAGATGTGATACATAACAAATGATCCTGAACAGCAAATCCAAGAGACACTGCAATACACATAACATGCAAGGAGTAACTTTCCAACACCTAAAGCCATCACATACAAATTGTCATTCAGGCTATTTTTCTCTTTAGCCCTTGTGAAACAGCCTGGTCTCAGGCAAAAGACATCTTTCTTTCCCATTTCAGAATGAGAACACAACTACAAAACTTCTCTACAAATAGAGCTGGACATCTAGACCTCACCACGTGCCTTGGTCTCCTACCATGCCAAGGTAGGGAAGCCCTTCACACTCAGTACACAGCTCTCCTTTTACCTCACCTTGTATCAAGGGCAGCCACAAGGATTGTCCATGGGATCCCTTTCTCGGGGACAGGGCTTTTCTCACCACCACCACATTTATTTATGTTCCTTTCAGCCTCAGCAGGGGAGGAAGAAAGCGTAGGATCTTACATGCAGGCAGCAGTTTGACACCAGGTTTTCTTCTCTTACCCTGCCCAGGCCTCCACTCCAGCTCATTTCATCCAGACAGCTCATTTGCTTTCTTCTGAAAAAGTGGATCACTGAACTGTCTTCCGATTTCATTCCCCAGCTGGTTGCTTCCCACACTACAATTCTTTGATCCTAACCCTTCCATGAAATTATCATTGAGTGCTGCCCACCCATACTTCTACCTTGAGTAAGCCTTAGAGAGCCTGAGCATCCCCATGCTCATAACTGGAAGACTAGGTCAAGGTCTCTGAGAAGCAGCTGCCTCTAGAAAACAGTCAATTGAAAGGTCTTGACTGAGATATATAAACATCCCTATCTAAAGAGTAACTAGGCTACAAAAAAACAAAAAAACAAAAAAAAAACAAAAATGCTGGTTTAGGATAGAATTCTTAACACTTGTGGTATAAAACCTAGCGTGTATAAGATCCAGTAATAAGCTGGATAGAGATCCTGTTTCCTCAGCAGCAAATCCAAGAGCAGGACAAAGAGAGTTATCAGAAAGACACTATTATTAATTTTCCAGGGAGATCAGTGTTTCAACCAGAGTTTGAGTGATTTAAGCAGCCTGTGGTCAAGCAGGCTATGGGATTTGTCTCTCTCATGCTTTAGCACTGCATCCAGCCTGATCCCTCCTGAGGACTAACATCCTTCTCTAGTCATCATGCTGCTGAAGTAGATTTCATAAACAACTTAATGCCAGTGGTTGCCTGACTATGGGCTACAAATCACATGCCCTTCATCTACAGAAAGCTGGCTAGTTCTGCCAAGCTGACTCCACTCATTTCACTTTGGAAAAGAAACAACAAATGAGAAAAAAGTGTACTGAAAAATGGATTGTACAGTTGTATCTGTATGAACAGATGAAGGAAATGAACAGAAAAGGAAAGAAAACATTATAGAGAGACAAGCTAGAAACACAGATGCTTTCCTACTGTTGCTTTTCCATGCAGGCATTTTCTGTTAACTGCTACAGAATTAGTTATGCAATCCTGAAAAGAGATTCTATTGAACGTGGTTATGTTTGGGAGGAAACCTGGGAATTCATTTTTGTTCTTGTACAATGAAATTACTTGTGGTGAGACTGCCCTCTTCCTGGATTTCTGGCATATAGCTCTCATAGGAGGACTGCATGGTGACAAGGGAAAGTACATGGAGACTAATTAGCCTTGTGTTGCATCTGTTTTTAATTCCCAGTTTAGAAATATATTAAAAACAGATTCTAGAATGGGCATCTGAAGTTCTGGGCATGTTTTCCAAAATATCCATCTCTCCAGTAACACTAAAACCCATTAAACCATAGTCTTAGCAATGATCACCAAATCCACCTCTCCTAAGAAATGTTTCAAATCCTCTACCTGCCATTTTACCCTAACTGAAAGGAAGAGAAAGGAATGAGATGTGTTTACAGTATCTAGATAGCTAAACCATCATTTCTCTTGAATACTAAACATGAGTTATAAACCACAGAGAATTCTAAAGTTGACATGTTCTTCTGAAAACCTAATACTAGTGGACCTCTCCCCTTTACAGAAAAAGGTCCCTCTTAAACAAAATCAGAACCCTTCCACAGCAGATCAGAGATGAGAAAGGTAAGCTCTGCTTCCTTCAAATGCACCTGGCACCATAAATGACCTAATGGCCTTTTTCCTTCATTTTACAAGATCTTTTCAAAGAACTAGGTGTCAACCAGGTGGGTGTTTTGTTTGTTGTTGTTTTTTCTTAACATGGAACGTAGAAACTGTTCCACGCTAAAATCATCCCATGCTATTCTTTAGTTTCTCTCACAGACCTTACTCTTACTTTGCTGTGATTCAAAGGAGCTTCCGATTACTGCTAGTGACGCTGGTCTGTAGTTTGCAGTGCTGTGTCCTTATTACCGCTGCTCGTACTCCAATTTCTCCTTTTGCCAGTGAAGAAAGTCCCACCTCCGCCACTCTCTTACGAACTGGCTTTTAAATCCTTCATGGTTCTTGCAGAGCTTGCAAGCTCCCAGATTTCTCCAAAAGTCCATCAAACCAATCTTGCTGTCACAGAGCGTCAGAGCCTCACCCGCATGATAATTCAAGGAAAGCCCAAGGGGAGTGTTGATGGGGCAGTGCACACACTCAGCTGTTACGCAGAATTTGCTACTGCTGAGACACCGTCATAACCTGCGGATACTTTATCATTTTTCTTTTTATTGCATATCACTAAGACAATATGTAATAAGTTTTAAGCCCTGAACTGTAATGTTTACCAAAGATCACATAGGCTTAATAACAACATATAGATTTTTTTAATCAGCTGAAAAATGACAAAAGCAGTAGCCTTTTAAAGCTTATCTGCCTGTAAAGGAAGAACCTCCCAGCTCTCACCTTTCACAGCCCATAGTCTGGATGCCTTTCTAAGTTGACTGGATGCCTTTCTGGTTGACTGCTATTATTTTGCTGAGTACTGGGACAAGCTGTCTGCTGGCAAGAGGGCTCCAGCCACCCTCCTCTTGCATTTGACTTAGTATGCCCATTTTGTTTTAAAGCCTTTTTGCAATGTCCTGTTCTTTTACACTCTGACCCCTCTCTGCCCCTTTTGACTTCCTCTGCACACCACAGCTATTGCTCTCTGTTGCACTAAAAAAAAAAAGGAAAACCAAAATCAGTATGCATGAGGACTTATTTTTAAATAATTGTAATTTCTCCAGGTTCAGCACAGCCTACGTAGTGTGATAAATATTTCCATTCCAACATACCAACCAAATAGCATTGTCTTTTCCCCTCCCAAGCCAAATATCGTCATCTCGTACAAATATACTCCTTGCAGGAGTACTTAGCAGTGCCTCAATCCCTACCTGCCATCCAGCCTGACCTTTGCTCGTGTTCCTGTCTCTTGCTGGCACACCCTTAATTCTCACTGTGACATGCAAACAAATACTGTAGCAGACCTGCAATGAAGTTGAGCATCATAAAAAGTGCAGTTAGAGGAAGAAGAAAAGGCAGTATAAGACACCCATCCTCTTCCTTCTGTGGCACTGCATTTGAAGCAGAGGCCAGCTTTCCCTGGCCTTTCAGTATCCCATCCTAGGCTGGGCCCTGAAGCCATGTCAGTAAGAAGTGCAGCAGTACACATGTATATGGTCTTTGTAACTCACCAGGCAGCACACAATGCACTCTGAGCTTGTGCTAAATCAAAGTGTTTCCTTTTCTATTTTGAAAAAAAAAGGCCTAATATTTCATTATATTCTGTGCTTATTGGGATATTATTTCATAAAGATCTGATTTTTTTAAGCCCCGAAACAAATTTTCTTCAGAATGTAATCTTCTGTTTTCTTGCAAGTGCCAAGAATGCTTAACAAGCCAAATAACACATCGTTATGCAGGGGACAGAATGGGGGGGAAAAGTTCTACCCATGATTTCAAATTTGGGTGCTTTATTCAAAGTGATTTAATTATTACTTTTCTTAAGAGGTTATTAAAGTTCATTAAAACCCAAAGTGACACTTGCCAAGTGTCAAAACAGTTTATTAGTTTAATTATTGCACAATGATGAGGAATAATATGTTTTGTTTCAATCTCTTTGGTGAGGAGATAGGGCATTTTGCCAGATTACAAGGAGAAAAATACTCCTTGGTGCCAACGCCTAGTAAACTGCATCCTGTGTCTGTCTCACTGCTCTGTGCTGAATAGGGCAGCTAACAAACCAATAGGTGACTTGCCTCAAAACCTTCCTGTTTTGAGTATTAGGACATGCTGTTATTTGCAAAAGAGCAGTGGGAAAGACGGGTAGAAATCTCAGAGAGGAAGAGCAGAGGAGGAACATGACATTTTGCCAATTTGCAAATAAATGGAAGCTGATTCATCCTGTCCAGTGGGTTTTCATATCAGCACTCAGTTAATGATACTACCCTGAAATATGTTGGTTCAGCTGTCTAGCTGCAGCAGCAGAGTGGACAGCACAGTATAGCTATAGTGCATGACCTGAGAGAGAAAACAAAACAAAAACAAACAGAAGGTGCTTACCTATAACTCCTGCTCCCTGCATACATACTTCAGTCGTTTACTTTCTGTAGTCACACAGCTCTGACAGCAGCATGGGGACAGAAAAGACTGCTAATAGATTCCAATATTGAGTATTTGGCAGCATTGATACAGGCACTTCCTGAATCCTTCAGTTAAGTGGTTTTGCTTCCCTAGCATTAAAAAAAATGAGTAAAATAGAAAGAACACTCCAATTGCAGAGGTAAACAGTAATCTGCTGGGATAACCTGCCTTAGATTTAGAATGTAAACTGAACTATATTTCAGTTTAAACACTGAAAACCTCAAGGTATCGATAAGGCAAACAAAACCAGAACAAAAAAATGAAACCAAGAAAAAGGACAGACTCATACCATAGAAATCTCAAGTAGCCAAATAACATCTTCTTGTGTTTGTTTAAAGTGTCATTAAAAATAATTCAATGCTATTGAAGAAAAAAGGATAGTGAAGTGACAGACCTGAAAAGCTTGAGTCTTTATTTACCCACAGATTGGACAGAAGCACCAAAGCTAAACACCTGAGGAGTTCACATCTTCACTTACATACAGAATAGACAGACCAAAGACAACAGCTTTATTCATCCATTTCAGGAACACACTTTTGGTATAGGAGTTTAGTTTCTACTTTGAACACTTCTTTGATGTCCCATCTGAGCTAAAATCCAATTTACAACTTTACTGTGGGTCTCTGTTACCAAAATTCAGAGTGGTGTGTTGTTCTACATTAGAGAACATTTCCACTTCTTATTATAAATCCCAAATAACAATCCACTTTCTTCTACCAGTGGAGTAAGTTACACTGTCATTGCCAAGAACAGTTTCCAGATACTGGAACATGCTCCCACAGAAGGAAGCCAGTGCAATTCTTTCTGCTCTGTTAACAGCATTCAAAAAGCCACATAAACTCAGTAGACAGGTTGCCAGATACAAAGTATGTGATTTTTACATAGGGAGTTTCTCAGTGGAGACTGCTGACAGCTGCTTAAAAGAAAGCTGAATGAAGAGCATGCTTTCAGAGCCTCCCTGACTGCTTTATTCAAAATAAGAAACACCTTTCTTGAGATCCCTATCATATTCTGGGCTTTTACAATTGAGCGCACACAGAAGAGTACCCTTCTCCTGCTGCTATGCAGATCAAACAAAAATACACATATGAAATCTCAGTGAAACAGAAAAAGCTAAAAAAGTGAGTAATATTACTAAATACTAGAAGAAGGAAAATGTAAATAATGTTTTCTTACCTCATTTTTAAGTCATCTTGGGCATTACTGACAATACAGTTAATAATCATTGCAGTTCTTGCAGGAACATGACTTTCAAGCCATCAACTTTTGGAATGAAACTATTAGTATTAAAAAATGATGGATCATTACACAAGGAGCAAACTAATTCTAGTTAGCATTTCCTGTAACAAAATAGTTAATTTTTCAAACAAGTACATCTACTTAAATGGATGTAAAGGCAGCACATAAATACACAGTTTTTTAGTTACATAAGGTATCATTCTAACCCCATAAACATAAACCTATCATACATAAGCTATTTTAGAAATTCATACAAGCATCACCACTTTAGACAGGCAGTGTGAATTACACTAAAATGTACTAAAAAACTTCACTCGGTAACCTTCTATTAAATGTGCTTTTTAAAAGATTTTTTTTTAATTTTTTTTTGTTCTGTAACACTCGCATGCACCTATCTGGTATCCTGCAAACACAATTAATTTCATTTTTTTCCCCTCCATAAATCTTTCAGCGGCTGCTGAAGAAAACTTTGTCTTATTTAAATCTTCAGGATGCAACAAAAATGTTCTCAGGTGCAATCAAATAAAAAAATCCTCCTTATGGTCCTGGCACTTTAGCAAGGGGCTCCCACCACACCCTGAGAATCAGCTCTATCACGTTTCTTCTAGAGATCGAAATGCCTGGGGCTAGTTCTCCACATTCCCTAAAACCTCAACTGTACTAACCAGTATTACTGCAGTAACACCACAAATCAGGTAATATTTGGAAAGCAATGTCCAGAATTTCTGTCTACTCATGGCCTAGCACAGTCTAGAAAAGATACAATCAAAGCTGTGATTTTAAATAATATTAATTTCTTCAAGGGTGGGAAGTCATATTCTTTTAAGTATTTGTGCAAAGGTGAGCAAATGAAGGGCTGGATAACATGTTTTTCCTCATAAAAACACTACATTGTAGTGATAACCAAAGCCATTTTTATATTTGTATAAAATAAGTTTGTCATCCCTTCCTGGTTGAAAACTGTCAAAAAAGGGGTTGGACTAGACTTTCTTCTTCCTTACATACTTATTTCTCTCCCTGATATTTAACTTTGCATAGTCTCAACCCATACTTCTTCTCCTTTTCTCCCTGCTTTAGGCCATCTTTATAAATCCTAGAGTCTGGAGTGTGAAAATTGAAAGTGGCCAGTCTTTTTAAATGTCACTTCTCATACAAAGCCAGAGCAACACAATTACAGGGGTTTTTAAATGATTATTTTACTACAAACTAGAGCGAGCAGAAGCAGTTAAATGGGAAGAGTGATTCAGTTGGGAACAATTAGCATTTTCTCTATAATTGCTTCACAGAGAAATATGAGAATTATTTCTAGAGAGTCTCAACTTGCTAAGCTTCAGTGGTTTTATTGTCCCCACCCATTAAATATATTTGGTAGCTGGCTGTAACCACACTTACACTGTTGCAATCAAAATTTCAAACTCTCTAAAATGCACCATTGTTGTAACGAGCCTTCAGGCAAAAGCAGAGATTAACATTTCTAAGAGAGACACAAAAAGGTTTCATTCCACAGGCTCTTGGTCTACAGAATCTGATTTCCAGAAATAAATATTAATGGAGATTGTGTCAAGATACCAATTATCAAGTTGCAGTTTTCTCAAATATAATCTTACGTAACAGAAAAAAACCTCATTTTCCTTTAAATCATGCTTTGAGATTTCAGAAAATACCCTGGTACAAAGAAAGGACAGGAGTTAATGCTGCTTTTTTTGCATGAGATTATGCAATAGCTTGTTGAATGAGCCTGTAATACCTAAATATCTTCAGGTCATTTCATCAAGGGAAACCCATAAAAATTGCTTGAGTTCCCACCCTAAAAGACTAAGCAGAGATTAAGTTCTAATTTTTGCTGTCAACACACTCTAAGTGCCTACTTTTGCTATTTCAGAAAGCATGGACTTTATTAGCCGTGACACCTAAAGAAGTCAACAATAAGAACATCAATTATAAAACCTGTGCATTTCCAGCAGCATTTCTGTTTACAAGAAAAAAAGGCACAAGTATCAGTACCAAATACGCATATGCTTTCATTACCTCCCCTATTAAAGAAATTCCATATCTCAAAACAAAGTTTGGCACCTCTGCTATTTAATATTCTTTAAAATTTACAGCATATTGATTAAAAACACTCAGTGTAGACTTGGATTATCTTTGCAGTATAGATAGGTATTTTATCTTTGGTTATCTGTAGCAGAGCTTTACCACATAACAAATGCTTACAAGTCAAAGGCACTAATTAAAGATACCAAAGATGACACCTCTTACCTCAAAGATTCTTTCTAAAATTTACACATTTATTGCCAAAATTGATTATTTAATCTCTCAGCAATTAACATCGTAGAAACACTTCTTGAAGAAAGCCTACACCACAAATAAGAGTACCTCACTTTTTTATAGTCCCATCCCTAATTACCAACCACATGTTGCACAGTTTGGCCCAAACTAGTAGAAAATGCAGGTCAGACATTTCTAGAACTCTGTTGCTGATCATTGCCATATTAAGTTACTTCCAGGACTTCAGCGTGCAAAGACAACCCTGTTCCCCAGAATCCTAATAATTGACTACACCCAGGTAGTAATTTGGAAACACCGCTGAGTTTTACTGTCTTCGCCAGATATTCTTCAGTGAGGAAAACATGGACTTAACAAGATTTCCGATCTTAAAGCTCCTGACCCTGAAATCTTCTCCTAGGACTTTTCCAAACACATTTAACTTCTAGTGCTTGTTAAAAGAAGGACTGAAGTTCTGGGGCTTGTTGAGGTAAACACCCTCATCAGACTATAAAATGAGCCCAATTTAAAGATGTTAAGATTTAAAGAGTCTTCTCTGGAGGAAGCAACTTTCACTTCAAAAAAAGGTCTATGGGACTTGACATTGCTTAAGAAAATCAACTGCTGCCTTATTACGTGGAATAAAACCCCAACCATGTCCTAATCAAATATTAAAACATTTAAAATCTTTAATATTACTTCAAAAGTCTTAAGTGAATCCAGAAATTACAAAACAATTTTGCTTAAACAAAACTCCCTCCTGAGATACCAGCAGGTGAGCCTATGGCTATTGGCTGTGTAATTAGACTTTCCTGCGCAAGGTATGTCAAGTGAAATGTAAGCATCAGTTTCCATACGCCAACAGTTGTTAGCTGCTAGACCAGAAACTCTCAGCTGCAAAGCTGTAAATGGAAACCCACAAGGCCTCCACAGAGAATTGTGCTATTTGGGACTGTTAGGAATGCATTGGGATAACCCTGTTGTTGACTCTGGCCCAAATGCTTTCCATATGTCAACATGACTATTACCTGTAGTATTCCTACAAGGTTTCCTTTTCACTTTTAATGGTTGGAGACTAACAGAACTATTTATGATATAAAAAGAGCGTTAGATCATCTTGACATCCACATCAATGTCAAATGCATCTCAAAACCTTAGTGAGTTCCTGGTGTCTCAGAGCAACTTTCATCAGCAGGACATTCCACAGTGTAATTATTCACCAAATGAGAATATTTTCCTCATACAAATGTCTGAGGTCTGTTTAAGAAAGGAAAAAAATCCAGCACTTCACAGATATCACTTAAAGGTTGTAGCAGAACAAGGGAAAAAAGATAACAAATTTGCAGAAGGGAAAGGAAGAGGTGGGCTTTGAGAGAAACATTAAAACACCTACAGGAAAACATAGCACATGCTAAGATCAGGTAGATATTGTATGGCAAGTCCAGTGACTAATGGAGCACAGACCAGGAACTTCTGCACCTGGACCTGAAATTTCCCAGCAAGACTGAAGAACCTAGAATGCCAAAGGCAAAAAGCCATTGGGTTTTCATAAAGGAAGTCTACTGTAGGAGTAATAATCCCAACCATGTTCACCTAACATCTTAAAATTTACTAAGTGCAAATGCTTATAATGTCTTATTCACAGAGTAAGCATGGTGTTAAAAGCATGGCTTCTTATGGTATTTACATTTAAAGGTGGTGGGTTTGTTTTTGTTTTTTTTTTTTTTTTCAAAATACTACATACTTTATGATAAACTGTGATATAGTTATCTCCCTAGTGTTCCCAGATGATCCAGTTGTTCGCTTTACATGTAGTCTGCAGCAGTGAATGAAAGGGAGGTTGTTTTTAAATGATTCTGCCTGAGAAGAGGATGTGTATTTATACAGCAATTTCAGAAATTTAACTACATTGTTTACTCAATTCACTTCATTTGTGTAGAAGTAGCACTGTGACAGCCTTCATTACCTTCTCCTGGGAAGGGTTGTACTTCAAGTTTGAAGTATGGAAACAGGTCTAATTAATGAAAGGATACTCACTACATCTTCACAGACAGAAAATTAGTATAGTGGAAATACGTAGATTTCTAACTTTCTCACATTCACTCTTGAAGAATTGAATCCAAATGTAAAAATAATTCTAACAGTTCACATTGGGAGCTTTCTAGTTTGGGTGACAAATACAGTAAGAATTTTAGGCAGACGATAGTAATTCTCTTTCAAACACAAAAAGTAGTCAGCCCGGATTAAAAAGAATTTCGTTTTATTTGGACAAAGGCACACAGTCTTTATTGTTAGATTAAACATGTATTTTTTTACCTGCCATGGTAAGAATCTCAACATTATCATTAATCTGGTATCACAAATTATATTACAACTAGTCAATGTTCAAAACTAAAATGGATATTCAGATATCAAGAGCTTAATGATGCTTCAGCTTTTTAAATGCATAAAATGGATATTTTAAAAAACATGACTCATCATTATGATTATGAACTATTTTCAGAGGAAAACTCAACTATCACAATTCTTCCAGAACAAAGACAACACAAGTAGCCCTGAAATAGAATAGTTACACCAGAAATCCCAGAAATAAAAGAAAAAAATGATTAAATTAACAAGGTAATGTACATCCACTACAGTACAAGTAGAAATGGTAGGTGGAGATATGCTGCAGTAAGTCAACATACCTACAAGATCTTGAATGCTACTAAAATATATATCGAAGTCCTTTTTGTCCTGGATATATTTAAGTAGTCCTAAAGAAATGTTTACTAACAGAAGTAGAAATGCTTCTAGAAATGATGGTACCAATGCCTTTTGAAGGTATTAACACCAGAATGACTGGCATGGAAGAGATATGTAGTGAACTTCTATATCAAATTAAATGAGAGGATCCAGAGTTTACTTGTTTCATTTTTAATAAAACTTTTAAGCATAATCCTTAGTCTCAGCACCTACAGGTACGAGTATGATGATTTTTATTTTTTTTTGGTACTAAGTTTTTAAGTCATGGTTTGCAACGGTAGTTTCTCTAACTAATTTTTTTTTTCTTATTAAAAAATGTCAGATGTTTATGAACATTAATACTGATGCATATGGACTGACTCAACTGACATCTTCATAAAGCATCTGTGCCCCAGAAATACTGACACTTTGTCATATGTTAATAATATCCATAGTTATTGCTCATGTATTTGTTTCCCAATAATTACATTTCCTGTTTGCTACTAATACTGATTTATTTCAATTCAAGCTGGAAATCTCCACAAAGAACCATAACAAGAAAACCATAAAATAGCTGGAGTCAGTGTAACCTCTGCTCTCAGAGCGAAATGTTAAAAAGTAATTTGATCTCCAGTATTCCTTTTGTTCTCTCTTATGGTAGCAAGTTTCCAAGCTTTAATGATACCAGAGAAATTGAAAAGAGCTTTGATGTAGGTTAATCAGTTGTTCCCAACACACTGAAATCCCTATATCTTTTGTAGAGCTTACACCAATCACAAATCTTTCCACAGCTAACTCTCAAAAAACCAAAACAAGCAAATAAGCAAAACTGGAGGAAAAATCATTGGGAATTTTGGAAAGAAGTTTTTGTTATATTTCTTGATACCCTCTTTGCTCATTCTACCTCTCTCAAAATCAGAGCCCATCTAACACAAAAATAATTAATCCACAAATGTGTAGATACAAATCTTCCAATTAACCAAGAAAAATTTTACTTTAAAGACAGAGAAAAACATTCATTTGCAAATACAGACTGTACTCTTTCAGTTAATATATACATCAAGTAACACTGAACTCAAACATGGCCATTTAATTATTTAATGAATGAAAAATTAACTATTTTGAATCTCCTTGTAGAAATCACCAACATTTATATATGGTGGAGCTTCTTTAGGGAATAAATCCCACAAATGTTAGTGCATATTATCAACGATAGAAATATTTCTACACAATTTTAAACTTTCTGCTCTGGATGGAGTATATGTTCTCTATACAATAGTATGTGACCATAACAGGAGTATAATTGTGCATTACCAAAATAGTAAATATGTGCTGTTCATTGTTAAATAATCTTGGAAAAAAATTGGCTTATTTACTTTTGTCAATGGGAGTACTTTTCTGTTTAGCTGTCCTAGGTGACCCAAGTTACCCAGAAACACAGGTTTAGTATGAATATTAAGACATGAAAGTTCAGAAACCTCCAAGAGACTTACCCATACAGTTGATATTGCATAGTAACACTCTCTCCTCCTCACTGCCCACACCCTCCACCCCAAAAAAAAAAAAAAGGTAGGTTCCCACTTTAGAGGTCTCTCTACTCTGAAATCACACAGTTGTAAACAAGTATTGGTAAGGTAGATAATTTAACACCTTCAAATCACCTTATTCTATGTTTGAGCTTGACTATAAGGGTACCGTACTGAAATAAAAAGATAATGGCAAGCAATAACTAGACAATTATTAATATTTTACATAATACATGATTTTTCCTAGAATCTACTAAGCTTCTTCCAGAAGCTTGAAAATGTAAGTGATAATGGATTGTTATTTACATACTTTTTTTTTTCCAAAAAGCCACCTAAAACTTCTGCACTGTCAGCAGAAGTGTTATGCTTTAAGACAGAATTTGTGGGCATTTTGAAATCCATGAAGAGCTTTACAGTTGTATAATGATACACAACAGTAATAATGTTCTGAGGTACTTTAATCTGTGAGTTACCGACAGTTCCTTTGTTCACATGTTCTGCCTGAAGCCTTACTGGTTTCAAATATTTGGAAACTTCCCTTGCCAGTACTTCTTCAAGCTAGGGTATCAGAAGTGCTTCTGCCAAATACACCTGTCAGCTGGATGTCCAAGTTAAAAATAATAATGAAAAAAAAAAAAAAAAAATCTAATTTTGGTGTTACTGCTCCTAAACTTTAGTCAAGGCAAATGCAAACCAAGAAGAGGTATTATGAAGGCAAGTAATACTTGTTTATGCTCTTTGTTATTGTTCTTTGGTTTAAAATGGATACAATATACAGTTTATGAAATGTACCATTACCGCTTCATATTAC
This sequence comes from Chloroceryle amazona, assembly GCA_027560015.1. Classification (NCBI taxonomy): domain Eukaryota; kingdom Metazoa; phylum Chordata; class Aves; order Coraciiformes; family Cerylidae; genus Chloroceryle; species Chloroceryle amazona. The sequence goes on from JANHFX010002195.1 coordinate 80,117, forward strand.
TATGTGTGTTCTGCATTAACTCCTTAATGAGGCTTCAATAGGTCTGACATCCCATGCTGTAAATTGGTATGTCTATTTCCTATCTAGTACACAGAAAAAGAAATCAGATGGTTTTCCAGACCAAGTTTCATATTTATTTAGAACGCATACATCTTGAACTATTTTTTTTTACTAGTTTCAATCTCTAATTTCAGGAAACTGAGAAATTAAGGGACTTCTTGTTGTCTGAATAATATTAAAAGCAATATTCATTGGTGTATACTGTGGCCAGAGGGCCTACACAACTCCCCCCATACCATTTAAACTTCTCAATGAAGGTTTTAAATGGTGTCCCATGGGATTTCATCCACTGTGAAGGAAAACATCAAGGCATCCTGGAATATGAGTGTCTTGAAAAATACTTTAAAGCTTTGAAAAGTTCATCCTCATTAGAATATACAAATGCAAAACAACCTATCCTATATCCAAAACAATCCATGGTGTAAAAATAATACCTGGATTTGAAATTTAAGAAACAGTGTCATTAAATACACATTACAAAAAAAAACCTGGCAAATCTGAAAAGGTGATTGTTATTCTATATTAAAATTGCATTTAAGTTTTAAGGTAACAAAAACTATATGTGTGCTACTTTCTGACACCAAACTTCAAAATTATCAAGGATAAGTCTGAACTCCTCAAAATGCTTTAATTTCTAATGTCCTGGCTCAAATTTTTTGACATATAATTTTAATCTGATCAGGAATGAAAAATGTACTGTATTAAGATGAATAAAGTACATCAAATTTCAGCCTAGCAAGAATTTTAAGAAGAGACTTGTTAATGTCAAATGAAAATTTTATCTATTATCAGGTTATAGAATAATCATTCATAATTGGATTGTAGCATCTAAACAGGCATTTTTAAAACATCTTGTTAGCTTAAAATCAGGGATAAAACTTCTTTTTAAACCATATGACTTTTTCAAAAGGGCTTGAATCCCTTGTCTGCCCCTCTATTTTGTTATCTACAAAAATTTTCACCCAGCTTAAAAAATGAAAACATCAAAAAACTCATATTGGTTATGTTCACTACAAATTTTAAGCTGACAGTTTTAAGTAGAAGAACATTTCAAAAGTGTCTTTACTAAAATGAAACCTCCAGGCTTTGAATTCTCTAAACAGCAAACTTAGTCTCTTATATCAAACTTGCATTGCTAAAGCAAAAGTTTTAAAATGAACTGCAGTGCACAACTTGAATATGATTTTAAGAACTCATTAATGCTGATACCACAGGTGATTTTATTGGGGTTTTTTTGGTGGTTCTGTTTTTTTCTTTTTAATAAAAATCTCTCCCTCCTGCCAGAATACTGTTAGACAAGAAAAAAAAAAAACTAATCAAAACTGCCACTCTCTACTATTGTCAGTCTTTCAGATACAGTAAAAAAAACCCCTCAACATACAAGAGTTTTAGAGCAAATTTGCAAAATGTTATACATCAGTAATAAGGCATCCACTTTACAGCTGTTTAAACAAAACAAGGTAATATTTCCCAAAATATATATTTTTGGATCTGTGTAAACAAAGCTTCTATGTATTGCTTCCATTCATTTCAAAAATATACACCCACATAGACTGAAAGTGATCTTGGTGCTATGCATTTTAAATTACTGTAATTTATCCAGATGTAATCTGAAGATACAAAACCCAGATATTTTTTAACTTAATATTTTGAAATATGCCAAAAAAAATCAAATATCCTTAAGTGAAAAAAAGCTAAAAATATACTCCAAATTTGATGCCGTTTCATTGAATGAAGAAACTACTATGAAAATAAACATTCATCAGGTTTCCTAACAATAAATATAAAGACAGTTATTATAACATACTGCAACACAGGAAGTATTACTATATTGACCTTAACGTTCAATCAGTAGTTTTTATATCTTTCCTCATTGAGGCTTGAATCTTCTACCTTGTCAGCTGTCCAACAACTTTTAACAGGGTTTTATTTTCTTGCTTCAACTGTTCATTTTCATCTTCTATATCATCAAGGTCCTGTGAAAGGAAAAATAAAAATAAACATTTCTCAGGACATAAGATAGTAGCCCTGGGAATTTAGCATCTTAACTCTGAAATGAAGAAGTTGGGGTTGGGAAAAACTAGTGTCACAGCAGCTACCCTTAAATTGGTTAGACATCCTTTTTCCAAGCGCTGCTGTAATTAAAATCATTAATACTATATTCCCACACACCTTTAAATGGAAATATACAATGAAAACTAAAGCTACAGCAGGAATTAATGCATCAAGAAATGAAAATTGGACGGGTGTGATTATTTTGTTGGCAATACAGAGGGTATTAGTCAGCTCTTGCCTCTGCTTCTCAAAATGTGCTTGTCTTCAACAACCCCACTCACACACCTCACTGGTTATTACTGCAAGACCTGGTTTATGTTTTATATTAAGTATCACAATTTTCAGAAAAAAAAGTACTGCATGACCATTTTGTTGCCATTTTATATGAAAAAAAATAAAAGGCATTTCATAACTTTGGTGTAAACTGCTAGTGAAAGAACAGACAGCATGCACAGTAATGCTGGGTACTTAAACTGCTGCCACTCCCAGTGTTCATCCCTCTTCCAACAGTTACCATGTTTGCTCAGTTACTATTTCACTTCTTCACTTCCTATTGAGTCTTTTCAAGCCTTTGAAGCGAAACCCAGTGAAATTGTCTGTTTAATGTAAACATGACATCAGTAATAATAATTTTAAAGTACAAAAAATACCAAAATCCCATGGAAGAAACAGATCACCTCAAGGACAGCACTTTAAGGAGAAATGTGTAAGGCAGACAAAGGAGGAAGAGGCAGGATTCTTATTAGAGATATCTTAGATGCCTTTTGATTAAGTCTACAAAACTCTACGGTTGCCATGCTAAGTGAAACACAGAACAGTAGTAGAGGAAAGACTTTTTTCTCTCTTCTTCCTCTAAGTTTTTAACTGGTGTCTGACATAAGAAGCGTATTTTCTTATTTCTTTTTAGTGAGGTCATTCCAGAAGTCCATGCTAGAGATGTGTTTAATCAGTATACTGATTTTTAAAAGCCTGTTCAGTTTGCCAAGCCAAAATCCATACCACAATATCTTTGCGGCAATTACTTTATTGTTTTTGCAATGTGGAGTCAAGAAATCACCACCAGAAACTCCTTTTTGCCTCACAGAACTAATGCTGCATCCCAGTACGAATGACTTCAGGAAAAGCATTTGACCACTCCAACATAACCGATTCAAGTGACTTAAATATCTAAACATGGAAAGTTTTGATGGATAGCTACTATAAATACAGTTTATAATACAGTTTCTGTAACTGTAAGAAACACAGTTTCCTCTCTTGTGCAGTTCACATCAGTAATTGGGTGGTACTACACTTTTCTGATAAAATTATAATTTTTTTAGTTCAGTATACTTAATACTGTGTTTGAACCTGTCAACTTAGTCATCAGATGCCTCCAAGCTTACCTAAACACCTTCTCTTTAAAAATACCTGTAGCTTACTGAAAATAGAATTAAAAATTTGTGAACTGTTTGTGCTGCAAAAATAACATTCCAAAGCTTATTACAAGTTTCTTGAATACAAGCCAGGAAAAATAACTATTGCAGTTTAAGTATCTACAGACATGATGGACCAAGAGATGCAGGTGGGTTTTTGCCACTCTGAAATTTCAAGTTTCTAATTAGAAATTCAAAATTACAACCTTAATTTATGCTTATTAGTAAAAAAGATGCAATAGCAGGAAAATCTGGACTTGGGATTTCACATACCAAAGGAACCAACAGCTAACCAAATGACACTAATTGGGCTGTAAATCCTCACTGACAGACTCTCTCCAAACACCCATTTAATTCCAATGACATCTTAGTGAGGTCAGAGATGACCAACAGTAAACTAGTCAACATTTGAACTTAGCCTACAAATATTTAAATGACTTGAGATGCCTTCCCTTCAGACATTTGAAGTTTTCATGAAGTAATTACTCCCTTCTTACAAAAAAACGTGGCAGACATAGTTTTAGTAGTTAAGGTACTGGAGTGAAAGAATGCTGTTTATGGTGGAAAGCCTTTTCTGTTTCTCAAAAACACGAGATGTGTTTATAAAGTATCTTTGTCATGTACTGTCTGATCTCAGTAAAATTATATTGCTACATTAAATAAATATATGTACTTGAAATGAGAAAAGGTCTGCCAAGAAGTTTTCAGGATTCTTGGAAAAAAATTTTCAAGTGTAACACGGGATCTCTGCCAATGAAGGATGCATCCATGGTTATGAACTTATCATAGAATGGTAGGGGTTGGAAGGGACCTCTGGAGATCGAGTCCAACCCCGCTGCCAGCACAGGAACACCCAGGGCAGGCCACACAGGAACAGATCCAGGCAGGTCTTGAAACTCTCTACAGAAGGAGACTCCACAACCTCTCCGGGCAGCCTGTTCCAGGCTCTGTCACTCTCACAGTGAAGAAGTTTTTCCTCATGTTGAGGTGGAACTTCCTGTGTTTCAGTTTGTGACCATTACCTCTTAGTCCTATCACAGGGCACAACTGAAAAGAGACTGGACCCTTTTACTTGACACTCACCCTTCAGATATTTGTAAACATTAATAAGATCCCCTCTCAGTCATCTCTTTTCCAGGCTAAAGAGCTCTGATGAAAGATCTACAAAGAGCATTTCTTTGAAAATGAGGGCTGAGCAGTCAGAAGCTAGGCAATAAAATGGAATTTCAAAAAGTTATTTAAGCTCTTGGACTTGAAATTCTTTCCACATCTGTGCAACCTAACATGCAGTAACTGCATACTTTGATTAATAATAAAGATGGATAAATAGCATGAGTGCTTCAGTGGTCAAATTTAGAGACCTGTATTTAGGTTACCTACCAGCAGAACCTTTTAAAAAGGTCCGTGCATAAGCTCACTAAGGTAAGCTTGACCCTCATCTGTTTATCTGAGCCCATGGCTGAGGATCACAACTGTTCTTCCATACAAAGCATCCAATCCCAATGCCAAGTCTACACAGTAACGTTTCCTAAGAATGGATGGATGTCCAAGTGCTGTTTCTCATAAGGTCAGTTATAATAAATCTTAGGCAAATACAAGTGCTCTGTTAACTTCCATAACCTTCTGTCATGAGAATGATGCAGTATTTCTGTAGCTTTTCTTATATTCTAAACCTTTCCTCTTTCTAAATCCACATGGATAGCCAAGAGCTATTAAAAAAAGTATATATATTATAGCTATGATAAATGCTAACCTGATGGAGAAAAGAAGTAAAACATTCTCTTCTGCATGTAAGAGAGGCTGCCTATGGACCCCCAATAAACTGGCTTTCTATATCTTGTTGAATACTACCACTTAAGTCATTTTATAATATAGAGGTCTCTGGAAGGACTATATTCTGCTTTATGTTTTCTTTCCACACAACAAGTGGAAATTACCATCATACTTCAACACAGGCAAGGCACAGGCACTGCTTCACTTCACTGCAAATATGTAAAGACGGGTTTTAGTGAGAGATTTGATTGATTTAATTTAGGACACCATACTTCAAATATATCAGGAAAAAAATAACATTATTTCTGGAAAAGCAAACCTTGCAAACAGTCATGGTCCTAAACCACAAGCTTTAAGCGATTTAGATTCATCTGATTTGTTCTTTCTGTCCTCTGTGTCAGGAAGCCAGGTGTGACCAGAAGTAATAAGTAGCTTTCCCATCTATTTTGTAAAAGGAATAAACACCTACCTTGACTGTAATAACATCACCAGCGTAGATGTGACAGATTCTTTGCAGAATGGAAGAACAGCATAAAGACCAATTCTCCAATTAAAATAGAAATCTCCAAACCAGCCAATACTTCATTTATCCTACTAATTCACTTCTGGCTTTATTTATTAAAAAAAATATGATACCTGTTTCAGAATCTCAGCTACTTTAGTACTTTAGATTATTTTGCAAACTTTTTTTGTCCTCCTTTGCTACAAATGAATAGTGTAAAAATTAAAGTTTGCCTCGATGCACATAGGGCTATTGCTTCCCTTCACTCCTGGACTGACCAAAGCAAGTTCTGAATGATTTTTCTTAATTTTTATGGGAATGTCTGAACTGGACCAGTAGAAGTGTATTTCCCTAGCACATTTAGGCTATTCACCTCAGCCAGGAAGTGCAAGATGAGGTCATTAATCCACTCTATGAAAGAGTTCCAGTCTGCCCTTAAAAGTGGGACTTGTTAAAATCAGTATCTTCCATCAGCTTTAAAACTTCTCATGTTGTCCCATTCCCAAGCATGTCTTGCTCTTCTAACACCTCCTCCTGCCTACGCACCTTGCCTGAGTGATACTAGCCCAAGTCTCCTGCCCCCTGCCTTGTTTTGCCTTTACTTGTGGATCAACAGTAAGAAATAGGAAATATGTGTCAGATTACAAAGCACTTACTCATACTAAGATCATCTAAACTACTATTAGCAATTAGAAGCTGACTAAATTGAAATTTGATTTGCAATTACTTTGTCCAACAAAAGTCCTGGGTAACAATTTGTTAGAAAACTGTCACAATTCCAGCTTAATTATTTCCTGGCATGGTACATACTGAATTCAGAAAGAGGCATTGAAGAACTCTTTTGTAACCTTGTTCTATGAACTTTTAAAGCAAAAAGAAATTCAGGTATTCCAGTAACACATAACTTGCAGAAGTTAATCATGACAGACAGATAGATGTCACGTGAAAAAAAAACAACAACAAAAAAAAAAAACAACAAAAAAAAAACAACAACAAAAAAAAAAAACACCAAAAACAACCAAACAACACACACACACACACACACACACAAACAAAAACCACCAAACCAAAACTTACTGACACGCCTCTCGAAAAGTTACACAACTACAAAAAAACCACACACACTTCTCTTCTGACCTTGCCCAGTGGATGCAGGTGCCTGAAGAAGAGCACAGAGAATGCAGATACTTTTATCCCCTCTCTACATATCACCATTATAAAAAAAGTGTGTGCTTACTCTGTTTAATAAATCAATTTCTTCCTTCAGCTTTCCAATTAGCTCCTCTTTGTCCTGTGTCATCTTCATTAATCTTGCATTTTCCTGTCTCTCCTTTGCAAGTTCCTAAAACCAAAATATGAAATAAGGTTTGAAAAGCAATTTTTAAGAGAGAGTTTTAAGCTATTACCATTTAAAACAAAGAAGAAAAATCCACACATACTTACCTATAATTCCTGTTCTACAGTAACTTAAACCCACATCTGAAAGCCCTTACATTTCAAGGAGCTAAAGAATCCCACCTAAGAAAAGATTTTACCCTCAGCAAACCTGTGTGAAGTCTCTGATTCCAGAGATTTTTTTTTTAATTATTATTTAACTTAAGCATGAACCCAAAATTGGATAGGGGCCCAAAACACAAGTAAATAAATGGAAGGTATCAGCTTCCAAATTAGTTACATTCAGAGGGTTATTCCTTTTTCTTTTGTTTTGTTTGGGATGGGTTTTGGAGGGGGGCAGTGAGGGGGTGGTGTTATACTACCATTAACAGGGAATGAAGACTTACTATTAGATCTGTGGGTCTGAGTGTGAGAAAAAGTGAAAATGTCCATTAGGAATTCAGTCAATTAGGGTTCATGATACTGAAAGAAAGCCCTTAAATCTTCCTCTGTTTTCTGTTACTGGCAGTTAAATTATTTCAGGAGGAAGGTGATTTGAAAGGGAGGATTACAGTGTGCTTCATTCAAATCAGGCTCCCCCAAGACAAAAAAAAAAGTAAAAGAAAAAAGTAATTTCTACAAAATATGCTTTATTTTTATCTTTTCAAATAAGGATCTATTCCAAATTATTTACTTAGTAATTCTTATCCGTATGAACTCAAGATTATTTGGCTAGTTACCCACGAAAATCCACTTTGAAGGACGATGAAGAAGCCAGTGACAGATTACACAGATGACATTATTTAGCAAAATACTGGTTTAGGTGTAAAATCTCAGATTTAATATTATTACATTTTCCCAAAATTGTTTGTGTGAAGGATGCCTGAAATAATGAAAACTTTGTTTTAAATATATATTTTAAATGTTTGAAACTTTAACAAAAAAATTTGCATAGTAAATAAATTTTGTATTTCAGTATATTAAAAAAAAAAAAAAAAAAACCAAAAACCACCCAAAACAAACCAAACCACACAAGTAGACCTGAAGCAGGCTTGCTAATGTTCTGAACAGCCCATGAGTCCCTTCCCATCCCCAAGTTATTTGCCCTGTGTTGGTGTGTTGAGAGGTACATACGAGAAATACACAGAGCACTGCTGCCTCTAAGTGTATTATCTTTACCTCAACTATTTCTCACTTACATGCCAAATGAAAACTAAACGTCTGTGATCAGAAAGTTCACATTCTTCTCAGACAGTCTGACTCTTTATACATCTTTATAAACGTAGCTATCTGTACTTCAAATATTTAGCATAATTTCTATGTATTTTACTTGCAAATTTCCCCACGGAGTTTCTAAGGTACTTTATTTTGTATGTATGCTGTGCAGATGCTAGCTGGTACTTACCCTTTCAAGTTCCTCAATCCTTTTTTCCAAAGCATTACTTGGTATGGAACTGCCAGAAGAATTTGCATCCCTGCTGTACCTGCTGTAAGTTGTCCTGTCTGATCGGGAATATCTATTTGAAGCATCATCTTCTGGTGCATTAGCTGTGCTACAAAGAGCAAAGCAGAAACACATTTAACAAAATAGAAATGACAGAAGTAACAAGAAGTGCTTTCCAAAAGATGCAATGGGTCAGTCTATTAAGCTGCAGAGAACTTACTGCACAGCTTTTGTATGCTGAGAACTCAATTTGCTGCCACAGGGAGTCGAATGCTTGGATAACGCAGGTCTCATCATATAGGTAACCAACCTTAAACATACTTATACCTAACCTATCTTATTTTTAAAGATTTAAATGTTTCATCAACTGTGCACATTAAAAACTAAGATAAACAATTTTATTTTAAAAAGTAAAGTACCAGTATAAAGTTTAAACCAAGCATCTTTTTAAGTAGATGAAAACATGAAGCATGAAAAACAAGTACACATCCAAAATTTAAAAATCTTATGCATATCAACTGACTTTCAGGAATTATGCGTATGGGCGTAAGAAACTGGAAAGCAAACCAAAGTGAGAAAATGAAGCAGTCCAAAATCAATTTTATGCCATTTCCAAGTATTTTACTTCAGAACTTGGCTATAGAACAGTTTGTCATAACTCAGTTGGCAGGCACTCATTCAGTAACTGGTGGTAAATTGTTTGATTTAGATCATGTGTCTATTCCTTAAAAAAAACCACCACCATGTAATTCTAGAAGATAAGCATTGTAAAAGCACATAAGCTAGTTTTTTAAAAAAGCTTATGGGTTCTGCATTATGATTGCTATGTACAAAAAAAGTGCTAACTTAAAAACATTTATGAGAAGTCAAGCATTTTCAGGGTCACAAACTTAATAGCCACCTTCCCATAGCATTTTTTCTTCCCAATAATGTTATTTACCTTCAACGTAGAATCTATTGAATAATTAAGAACAGCAGAACAAAGTAGCCTAGAACCAGGCACAGACATACAGATCTTTCCCACCTCAATCCACCAAAGCCATACTACTTAAGAGTTTAAAAATACACCTCTAAACAGCCAAAGATGAAAAAACACCACCACCCTTTTTCAGTCTTCACCAGGACAAACTGAAATTGTGTCATTCAAAAGCCCTCTGCACATGGTACTGGGCAACTGGCTCTAGGTGGCCCTGCTTGAGCAGGAGAGTTGGACAAGATGTCCTCCCACCATCCCCTCCAACTTCAACCAGTCTGCAATTCTGTGAAATCACACAACTGAACTATGTATACAGTGGTTTGCTAGAGCATTTAGGAAACAAATGAAAAACACTATGATCACCCTTACAATATTTCCTCCAAATGACTATATGATTGATGTGTTCAATTAACAGTTTTGCATTTCATAACTCTAGAAAACCCCTGCTGACATTATGCAAAACTAGATGGATAGAGCACAAATCAAAAACAGGACTATCTGGCAAGAAGATGTCTTTTCATGGATATAAATATTGTTTTGCTCCAGTATGTGTGAAGTTTCCAAGGCACACTGACACAATTGTAAGGAATTTCGTAGCTTAATGTTATTACCATATTTAGCACTGTTTATTCTTCATCTAGAAGATCTTAAAAAAAAAAAAAAAACAAAAAAAAAAAAACCAACCCCTAAACAAAACAAACCAAAAACCCAACACAAACATTTCTAGGACCGGATATGCATGGTGCAACAGAAAATAAGAGAAATATTTTAACTTAACTCTCTAAGTTCTAGATTAGTTAGCTCTCTGAAAGATGTGGTGTTTAGTGTTGTTAACGTCTCAAGGATAGACCATACAAAAAAGGCTCAATTTTTCACCACTACAGAATGAACTCTTTTGTCAATATACTGTAGTATCTCTACTCAGCTCCAGTCAGTGATGCTGGCAGATGCTCCTACAGTAATGTTACAAGAAAGAAAGATAGGAAGGGTCTCATCAATGATGAAAATTAGACATCTTCTGTATTTTCCCTGAAACTCATACTCAAAAATTTCCTCACTGATTCCACTGGGGAGCAGACCCTACTGAACATATTCCTTTTTCAGTATGAGCAGGTACAAAGAACATATCACAAAGACTCCTAGGAAATGAAATATGAAAAAAAAATATTAAAGGCGGCATTAAGTACATAACCCAACAAAAGGAATGTGACAAAGTTCCTTATTTTGGCCACTACACAGCAACAGCACAGAAGGTACCGAGACACTGTAAACATGGAATGGAAATTTAGCCTTCAGAAACAATACCACTTTGTGAGCCTTAAGCAAGAAAGAAAACTTATCTAGAGTAACAACATCACTAACTTGTTGCCTGTGCCTAACTGAGAAGAAATACCTATCAAACAGCCTCCAAAAGATATCTCCACTGAAACAGACCTTATATACATGCATATATTTTTTCTAAGTATAAAAGTCTATTTTTTATTTATAAAAATATAGCAGCAATACTAATATTACTAATAATAACAGTAAAAATAGCCTGTCCAAATTGAAGAGCTTTGTATATTCCTAAGAAAGCAAATTGGATTTATGTTTTCTCTTAGGCAAGGAAGGGGAATAGTGCTTGCCTATGACAGCAGAACCTGTTTAGCTTGAGACTGCAACTGAAACCTCGCTTCCTCCACTTAACTGATTAAAGGTTTACAAATACTTGTAACTTGGAAATTCCTGGAATCTCAAAAAAGATACAGAAAAAAAAAAAGCTTCTATGTACATTGGGTAAAAGTCGTCCTTAGCACCAGATGAAAAATGATAGTGGTTCACAAGTTGAAAAAAATTTAGAGTCACTGCTCAAGAATGGAGTTCAAAATGTATTCCACTTTTTAGCATTTAAGTACCTTATGCACATAAGACTGTTTCAACACTTGCAGCTGAAACTTCTAGCCACAGGAAACAGTATTTTTAAATTTATTTTTCAAGAAGAGTATCCGAGATTATATTTGTAGCCATACATACACTGGATTTGAGTGTCCACCCAGAGAGCAGCGAATGAGAAAGCATCTGGATAGAAACATCTCACACTACTGCTTCAAAAGGGCATGTTTGACAAGATGCTTAACAAAATTCAGCTCACTGTTCCCTCAGCTTACTTTAAATTAGCCACTATCAAAACCTCATTTAAACATGTATTCCTACACTAGAATGCTGAAAACAGAACACACTTGCAACTTAAGAAGATTTGCTTTTCAAAGTTTTTTCCTGGTTGTACTGAAATAAAAATCACATAGTGAAATCAACCCACAGTGCAGTTTGACTCCTCTTATACAGAAACAGAAGTTTTGTTTCAGAATGAGGTACTAGCAATTTCCTTTAATATCAAATATAATCAGTTATTCACACAGAGCCAGGTTTAAAAACAGTATTACATTAAGGTGGAATAAGTCTTGCTCCTTCCAATGCCTCTTTGGTTCTTCCAATGTTTTCATGCAGAACTTTTCAAATTGCAATTTCATCCAATTAAAATCACCCAGTCAAAACCAAGTTTCATTGATTTCAACTACAACACATTTATTTTTATTGTCAGAAGTTTGTAACTATACTTGATTTGAAAACACCTAATTAATTATGTCACTGAAATCTTGCCAGTTACCAACAGCTTCTTTGGAAGAATGAACAAAAGACAGTATTTCTAAATGGGCCACCCTGGACTTCTGTTCAGATTGCTCAAGCCAAGTCCATGGCTTTCAAAGCTAAGGAAAGGCAGCCTTGTCTTCTATAAAGCTGCATATTCAGAGCTGCCTCCCACTTTTCTTGACTCCTGTCTTCAGGTGACTGAGTAGGAAACCATTCGAGGAGCTGATGCAGCAATCCAGCAGCCCAGCAAAGGAAACCATTGACTTTCAGCCACAGTGACTCTCTGAAGCATCACCTTGTCCAGCTGCAGGAGCACTGGACAAGGGACACTGAGAAACTGCAGCTGGCTCAACTCAGAGCATCAAATAATTCTGCAGAAATAACCCCAAGTATTTCTGCCTTCTCCCGCTAGCAGCATCAGTTGAAAAAAGGATACAAAAGTCAAGACAAGCACCGTAAGTGCCCCCAGTCTATTTTAAGTGTTCATATCCACACAGTAGTGGTCCTAATGTAACAAACTGGATGAGATAATGCTGCAACAGCCAACCCTCACTGCTGGTTTCTCAAGCACAGGCAAGAAGGCAAGTCTGGGCAAACTGTTATGAAACAGTATTTTGCAGCTGTATTATTTTTTGAATTAGTGAGACCAAGGTTAGTATGATGGAATGTAAATTGTTATAGTTTAAGTCTTGTAGTAATCTAAAAACACTAAGCAAGAGAATTCCAGCAGCACTCTTAACGTTTCTTTCAGAGCACCTCCAATTAGTACTCTGAAGGACTAGCTGCTTCTCTTCTTGGCATCTCTTCTTCCTCAGTTATTTTTCAACTCTTGCATGAATGTAAAACTCGAGTAAAATGTAATCTTTTAGCTTTAGTAGGCAACTGTCCCTACCTGTCAGGCTCCATGTTAGTGTGCTGTACCATGGCAAAAGATGGGGAAAAATCTCAAATAATCTCTCTGACATTTTGTGTGAAAGCCATAAAACCATACCATATTGTATTAATTTCCACTAATAAACAAGCTTGTAAGAAGAACACACCCCTGAACCACCAAGAGATTTTAATCTCTTTCTGTAAACTGATCCAGCCTGATCTGTCTGATCCATGAACCATGCAAAAATCTTCTGAGTTATTTTAAATCCTGATTTGGAAGGTTTTCTTTTCAATTTAAGACATTTCTAAAGAAGGTTGTAAATTAGTTCAAAAGCTAGCAGTCTTAGAAATAAGCTGCTAAAACAAACTCTCCATGCCTAACAAAATATTCCTATGTCCACATATATGTCTTGTTTTACTACTACTTGCAAGAAAACTTTTTAGTTCACAGAACACAAGAAAAACAATTAATGTTTACATGCAGGTTACAACCAAATATTTCAATAAGAAGAATACACTTTGTCATTCTCTTGTTTGAGAATTCAGTGATGACACCAATTATGCCAATAGCGTCAGACCCAAAATCAGAAAACAATTCTTACTAATGGCAACGTGCTTGCTTCATGAGTAGTTGTTTTAAAGCAGTACAAAAACTGCTAGACCCAGTTACAGTAATAGCAGTTTGGAATAGCCAAGATGAGGTGTATCACTTTAAGGAAAGCTTAGGGAATAAAAAAACAAAACAAAACAAAAACAACAACAAGAAAAAACACACAACAACAACAACAAAACGCACATACGAGGAATTTGATATGAGCTATTACAGTTGAAGGATACCTACACATTTTAATCACATATAGCTCACAGTCAGGTTAGACAGCTGATCACAACTCTCTAATACTCTCATGAACATGCCCTGTGGCCTTCATGACCTTGAAGATTCTGGTCATGCGTTTACCAGATCTTACAGTACTCCTCCAGATCACAACAGAGCCATGGCTTTCTTTTGAAAATATTTTATGCAGTTAGTCACGCAACTACAAAGGAACCCTTCTGCAAGCTTTTGAGGTGTAAGCGTGGACGTTTTTGAATTAAGTTCAGAAGACAACCATTATAGACTAAGTTCCTCATCCCAAACTTTTATTTATTTTACTGAATAAGGACACAAGCTCAGTTTGTCCAAGTCAGCCAAAACCAGAAGTAGAATAACAGCAGCCAGCACAGTTCATTTGTAAACATGTCTTCCAGTCAATGGACACTCAGTGAAACGGGATTCTCAGCAATGCCATATAAATGTTTAACCATGGACTGCTTCATCCATATAAGGCAAAGTAGCCAGTGTGTCTGATTAAACAGGTAGTATAATCTGTGCGATTCCTTGAGCCCTGGAACAGTGATTCCATGAGAACACATGGCTCAGATCCCTCTTCTAATGCTCTTAAGTCTCTCTTGTCTTCTTAAGTCTAGGAGGCTGGGTATTTCAATGTAGACATGAAAATAGCTATATGGTAAGGGAAAGGGAAGGTACTGCAAGCCCAGGATGGTGTCAGTAACCCAGGACTAGAAGTCCTGGAGAGAAAACAAACCAAAAAAACCCTCATGAAATCAGAAAAATAACAAAGAAAATGTTATAACCTCAATAGTTAAATCTAAGTATCTAAGAGAAAGGAAGAGACAGAAAAAAATTTCTAACTGTGGTAAGAAATTGAAATCAGTGAAAACAAATGCCAAGATAGAGATGTCACTTCTGGTGAAGAACAATTGGAGAAGAGGGAGAAGGCAAAAGAGAAGAAGCAGAAGTAGTGAAGACGGAAGAAGATTACCTGAAAATTTCTGACAAATAATGCTTTCTGTGGAAGAGGGAATCTATTACAGAGCCCAAGATTTTAGGAAAGAATTTTTTTTTTTATGTCATATGTCTGTAAGGTTTACTAAGTCTCTTCCCTACCCAGGAAGTACTGACCAGCTGTTGTCGGAGTAACACAAGTAACAGTTTCAAATGGGATCTCAAAGTGGTTGATCCCAATGTGAGAACATGCTTTGCTCTCCATTTGCTTTGAAAACCTAATGTTGTACACCCCAAACTGCTAAAAGCACATTAAACTGAACATATTTGAGCATCCAATTATCTTATGGTCTCAATTCAGCCTTCTGACATTCACATCTCAGTTCTAGGTGCAATCACAAGTCAGCAATGTCAGTATCCAAAGGACTTATATTGTATTTGGGACTTGTGAGATCCAAGTGATCCGAGTAAAAATTACTGCAGAGGAGGCTGTTTTCTGTAAGACATCTGCAGTGAGGGAAGAAGGTGTAAACTGACAGAAGAGGACCCTAGTCCCATCTCCTTTAGCACTCACACCAGAAAATGAAGCCACTAGAAGATACACTATGTTCAAGTACTCTTACCTGAAAATTAACTTCAGAGGAGGTAAAAATTTTCAAATATAGAGAAGAACGTATAAAACCTGCTAAGTCTAATCACAGTGGGCACTGTATATCTCATGGAGGTTCAGTTAGAATAAAACTCACTGGGTACTTGTGAGAACTAGCCTCTGTGCTGACTTCACAGGAAAATAATCCTTTGTTTTCAACGTGAGTTTGGAGACTATGCAGTAAAATAGATGGAAACATACATAATGAGATCTAGACAGGCTGCGGAGGTGGGCAGGGAGAAATCTAATGCAATATAACAAGGGCAAGTGTAGAGTCTTGCATCTGGGAAAGAACCACCCCATGTTCTAGTATAGGCTGGGGACTGACTTGTTGGAAAGCACCATAGGGGAAAGGGACCTGGGGGTCCTGGTGGACAGCAGGATGACCATGAGCCAGCAATGTGCCCTTGTGGCCAGGAAGG
>JANHFX010002196.1:0-19957 GCA_027560015.1 Chloroceryle amazona
CGGCGGCCGGCGCGGCGGGGAGCGGAGCGGAGCCGAGCCGCCCGCCACGGGCCCGTCCGTCAGGGGAGCTTCGTGCGCTGCGCCTGGCTCCGGCGAGCGGAGATTCCCAGATAACGCTGCCGCTGTGCCGTGTATGGTCCCGCGGAGAGCGGCGGTGGGGGGAGAAGAGGACGTGGGACCAGCCTTGTGGGCGGCCGCCGCGCCCCGGGGAACCGCCAGCGGTGGTCGTGGTGGGCACCACCTCCCTGGCACTTCCGTCCGGTTGTGCCCGGGTACTTCGTGTAGCTTTTTGAAGCGGGAACACGACCACCTTCTTCCGATAGGGTTTTTTGAAGCCGTTGCGGCTCTGGCAGGTGACCGACTATCGCGGGCTTAGCTGTGAGACAGTCAATTTCCCCAGGAATCGGTGAGGGGACAGAGCCAGGAGAGCTGCCCTTAGCCAGACAAGGATATGCTCAATGCCATGTGATGTCGTGCTCAGTATAGGAGCTGGAGGAGTTGTTGGGAAGAGGGGGGATTGCTTTCGGGAGCTGGGCTGAGAATTGGGTTCTGGGTGGTGAGTAGATGTGTTGTACCTCACTTGTATATTATTATTATTACTTTGTTATTATTATCTGTCAGAGATGGTGTCAAAAAATGTGTGTTGTTTGTCTCAATATTGCTGCATCATTGTGGGTAGACATCAAAGCACAGACTGAGCAATGACTGAATCACAAGACTAGAAATTCCTGTTTTCTTACAAACTCAAATACAGAGCTAATTCTGAGAACCACAACCTAACCCCTATGCATGCACCCAGACCGAGGTCTTGGAAGACTGAGAGGTCCGGAGACCCCTGGAGACCCTTCAGAGATGGTATTGGGCATGCGTACCGCTGCCAGGTGGTGGGTGTGGTCATGCAAAACAGCTCCTGGAATATGCTGAGTCGTTCTTTGAGGAAGGATGAATATTCAACAGGACAGCCCAATAAAAGAGCAGGACCAACCAACATCAACGATTATGAGTGCTCTCCACTGGACTTGAAATGAATCAGACTGATGGAACGCCACTGACCTGTGGTGGTATCTATCACAACTGACCCTTTTCTTCCTTTCTTTCCTTTCTCTCTCTCTCTCTCTGCTTTGCGAACTTGTTGTTGGGCAAATAAAGTCACTTGGCACTTGACTCTGTTTTGAGTCTAAATTCTGCTCCTGAGAATACGATCAAAACCTTGCTCCAGTCTATGACAGGTGCATGACTTTATCATATGGAGTATTATATTATTACATCTGGAGTACTGTGTCCAGTTCTGGTCTCCTGAGTTCAAGAGGGGCAGGGAAATACTAGAGAGACTCTCACAGAGGGATACAAGGATGATTAATGGGCAGGAACATCTCTCTTATGAGGAAAGATTGAAAGACCTGGGGCTGTTAATTCTGAAGAAGACTGAGAGGGTATCTTATTAGTGTTTACAAATATCTGAAGGGTGGGTGTCAAGTAGAAGGAGCCAGTCTCTTTTCACTTGTGCCCTATGATAGGATGAGGGGCAATGGACACAAACTGAAACACAGAAGCTTCCACCTCAACATGAGGAAAA
Source organism: Chloroceryle amazona (assembly GCA_027560015.1). Taxonomy (NCBI): domain Eukaryota; kingdom Metazoa; phylum Chordata; class Aves; order Coraciiformes; family Cerylidae; genus Chloroceryle; species Chloroceryle amazona. The sequence goes on from JANHFX010002196.1 coordinate 1,577, forward strand.
ACTTCTCCACTGTGAGAGTGACAGAGCACTGGAACAGGCTGCCCAGAGAGGTTGTGGAGTCTCCTTCTCTGGAGACTTTCAAGCCCACCTGGATCTGTTCCTGTGTGGCCTGCCCTGGTGGTCATGTGTTGAAAGGGGTGTTGGACTCGATGATCTCCAAAGGTCCCTTCCAACCTCTGCCATTCTATGATTCTATGGCTTTTCACCCTGCTTTGGATAGTGGTAACTGGAATTGTATTAGAATCTGTGCTTCTGGGTCTCATGCAGAACTTTAAGATGGGCAGATAAATTACCTGAATTTAATGAGACCCAGTTACTTTTTTTGAATGCAGTTTGCAATTTCTGCCTTCAATATAGCTGAATTTCATATTCAGTAGAATGTTTCATGCTTCAGTACTGTTCTGTTCAGCCCTGAAGGTCTAATGTAGGAAGGTTGTCACAGAGGTGCCATAGGGTTGATCTTGCTTTATATTTTAAGACTTAATTTTTATAAATTTTAATTATCAAACAATTTTAAATTTAAAATCATTTTAATACAACAAAAATTGGATTTTGGTATATTTTCAAACCTAAAAATACAATTATTTAGCTGTCAAAACATCACAGACATTTCTGAAAACTTTTCTGAGTACATAAGGACTTCAGATTGGCTTACACTTCACTCCTCCTTTACCAGTGCCATAATCACCATTAAATACTGGTCTTCTCACAATCATGCTTACATTTAAATTGATCATTACCCTTTATACTGATCTGCCATAATGAACAGCATTTTCATTCTCAGTAATGCTAATAGTCACATTTTTTATGTTCTTATGTGAGTCTGTTGAAAAAGCATTTAGAAGAATTTCTTTTCACTACCTAAATTAACTTGGCAGTTAAATATACTTACAAAGAGGGCTGGCACATTGCTTCATCTTCCTAAAACACACTAAACTTCATCTCAGTTCTCCTGGTACCACATACAGGAGTGACTGTTCTTTATGGTTTCACTTTGGAAATCTTCCTTGCTTCCTGGTTTCTTTTGCTTGAAATATGTTCATTGTGGATTTAAGTCCTGTATGTGTATTTTCCTCACAATTTCACATGCAATATCTTTTTTAGACTTTGATAAAACCAGATCAGCTTTCATCAAGGCATAGTGTGATAGAAATCATAAAAATGTGACCATAAAGCAAGAAGAAAGGAGTTAGCAACTTCATCATCTGTCTCCTAATGAAAGACTTGGGATGCTGACAACTCTGTACTCCACTATCCCATTACAAGCAATTGACCCCAGGAGATGGTAGGTCAGGGGAAAGGCAAGCATAACATCAGAAAAAGGGGTAGATACTAGAGGATTTGTATATATTCCTTTTTTACTGTTATGCAATCTGAACTGTAGATATTAGAATAATTTAAGTTGATTTAATAACAATTGTTTGATTAGGCTGTTAAGTTGTTAATTGGAATAACAATTCATGCTTTTGCATATGTAATGCCTTTCTCTTGCCTACAAGAATTGTGAGTGTAACAAATCACTGGAAATTCATGCAAAGTTTTCTGTAGGATTGATGCAGCAAACTGGTAATACAAGCATGCAAATGAACGTCTCTTTGGCAAAGCCAAATGACTCAGTCACAGATGCAAAGAAGGAATAAGTCAGTTTCATTTGGCAACCTTGCTTGTATTAAGGGAATTTACAGGAAGGTCTATCACAACTATTATATCAGGCAGTTCTAGGTTATCTGTTGCAAGAATTCTTAAAAGAAATGCATAACATTCTTGCAGCTTTACCTATAAACAAGGCTTTATAATCAATAATGTACATTGGAAGACTATGTTCTCTATGTTTATAATAAACTCAAATAGGATGTTTTTCTGGGGTCTGACAGGTGGTTATGGACTAAAAGAGCTGGGAGACAGGACTGAACTTCACCTCTGTTTTGTCTCTGATGACACTTATTTTACTTAGACATGGAGCATTGTTGTTGGTTAATCTTGGTACGTACCACACAGTCACTTGTTTGCTTCCCCTTCCCGTCAAGTTGGACAGAGGAGAAAAGGAGTAAAAGCAAGAAAATATGTGAGTTGAAATATAATTTGTTTAATAAGTAAAAGAGATGTAGAAGAAGGGAAGAAAATAAAACAAGTTGTGCAAAGGCAATCACTCAACATATTCCAGGTAGATCAATACCCAGCCAATTCCTGAGGAAAAGATGGTAACCTCCCTAACCACCCTCCACTCCATTATATTCTGAGCATATGTCACGGAATATCTCTTTGGTTTGTTTGGGTCATTGTTCAGTTGTGTCCCCTTCCAAACTATTGTGCATGCTACAGTTTATTCACTGAAGGGACAAAGTGACAGAGAAGGGCTTGACACTGTGCAAAGACATTTCAGCAACAGCTAGAATATTAGTGTGGTATCGGCATTGTTTTGGTCACAAATGTGAAACAGTGTTGCTACATATGAGCTACTATGATGAAAATTAGCTCCATCCCAGCCAGCCCCAGTACAACCAGACATAGACTCCGAAGGTGATTGACTATTTGGCAGCATATTTATCTGATCCTGAACAATAACCTATGAACTAAGAGATTAATTATGTTAGAAAATGCTCAAGATTTCCTTGATATCTTAGGTATTTAAAAATTAAAACCCTTTTGACTGTATAATTTGAGAGAAAGATTCATGATGACTGCTGTGCATACCTTCTGTGAAGAGGCTGTTTAAAACATGCCTTTTGAGACAGAATTACTCCATATGTTAACTATTGATTCTTAGAAAACAAAGCCTTAGCATGAATTTCTCCAGAAGGCATTTGTAGAACCCTTCATAAAAGAGACTGATGGAAAATCACCTCAAATTTTGTCAGAGTTGTAGCTGGACTCCCAAAGCTAAGCATTATTCTGCAAGTATACTAATGTTGAATATTTCCCCTGAAGCTTTTTGTTTCCACAGAAAGTATTATTAAATAAGCTGAATGAGTTACAGCTCTGCTTTTGCTTTAATTGATGGTAGTTCAGCCTTTTGTTTAATTGCAGGTGCCTCTGGGAATAAAAAGATTCAGGTTTGGTTTTTTTTTTTCCCTTGGCTTTTAATCCTGTTCCTAGCACCTGCTAATTTTGCATCCTGTCACAACCATACCTAAACATCTGGCAGCTTTCCTCTATGTCCTACCATATAAAAGTCTCCAAATTATTTTGAAAACTTTCTCTCAATATTCCTTCTATTCCAGGCTCTTTACAACTAAGGTAGAATCCATTTTCATAACACAGATGTCAGACTCTAAAAACATTGGGATAGATGACCCAATTCTAGTCCTATGTACATCATGTATATGTTAAAAATAAGGTTTCATTCAGATTTAGAAATATGGTCCACAATGTAAATAAAAAAGCAATTTAGTTATGAATTCTGCTTAGACAACTAAACTAGTTAATTTAGGTTAAAGTAGAATGAAGATTAGGGGATTAAATAAATTTGACTTTGAAAATCAGAAGTAGCTGAATCTCATTATACTTTGAACACTTGACCAGATACCAGGCTAGTTTTAGAGCATGATTATGGATGAAACTTAGATTCCAAAGTGACAGCCAGCCAGGAGTTCCCCAGCTACCTAGACATCAGCAGGGAGAGACCTGAAGGTCCCAGGAATCTATCCTAGTTCATCGTTATTTCTACATTCAGAATAAACCCTTTCTCTCCTTTTTGTAGAAATTTCATGTGCTTGAAGATTACAGTGTTCTTTTTTTTTTTCCCCCTCCATCTGTGTTTAGCAATCCAAAAATAATGCCAATAGGACCAAGGGCATCTCTTCATTGAGGAAGAAGAGGAGATGGTCTGCTAGTTTTTCTACTCACAGACAAGGAAGAACTTCACTTTAGACAGATTGATGACATTGCTGGCCATAGTAATCATGGGACTGTGAGAGAAGTGTGCAAGACAAAGAGCAAAATTAATTGGGAAAAGCCACCACTAACTGACCAACCTGACAGTGGAAGATTGCCTGGAATGCCAGACACAAGGGGTAGTTTTCAAAATTTTCTTACCATGGCTAATCACCAGTGAGGTCCCTCTGAGATTGAGACTGTGGTCAATAATCTTTAGTGTCTTTATTACCTGGATGGTGAGATAAAGTATTATCTTACAAGTTCACTTCTCACACCTAACTGGTTACGAGTATTCAATATATTCCTGTAGCTGCAAGTCCTTAATAGATTGATCACTGTCAGTGACTTTATGATGTTCAATAAAGATATAAATGCAAAGCTTATGCAACCTCATACTCTGGGGGATGTGTGGTCATAAAAAAAATTTTACAGAAAAGGAGCTGAGGGTACTGAAGGACAAACTGAATGTGAGTCAGCAGAGTGTCCTTGTGACAAAGAGGACCAGCAGCTTCATGGGCTTTATTATAAAAAATGTAACCAACATGCCCAGAGAAGAGATCATTCCTCTCTAATCCGTAGTTGTGAGACCAAATTGTGAGTGCTACTTCTGGCTTTGGTGTCCCCACTAGAAATCACTCCAGAAGTGAGCTACCAAGATGGTGTAAGTGCTGGACCCTATGATATACAAGGAGAGACTGAAAGAGCAAGTCCATTTTAGCCTAAAATCATAAAGGCAAAGAGGAGGGAGACCTTAATTGCTCTCTACAGCCTCTTCATTGGAGGAAATAGAGAAGATGGACCCAGACTACTCTTGAAGGTTCATAGTGACAGCATAAGGGGAAACAGTCACAGTCTTGAACAATTTTAGTTAGATATAAAGAAATTGTTTTTTCCCAAGATGACCAAATATGGATTAGGTTGTACAGATGCCCTGGAGATATTCAAAAGTCTGCTGGAGGTGGTCCTGGGTAATGTCATCTAACTGGACCTACCCACAGCACAGAATTAATTGGATTAGGTGACTCCCTGAGGTCCTTTCAAAACTTTACGATGATTCTGTAGATGTTTATAACAGGCTTACCATAGCAATACAATTCATATGAAACAGAAACCCCCAAACTTTTGAGTAACGTAAGTGGAAATTTATTATATTTTAGGTCGCTTCTTTCATTTCACAACACATTGAGATACTTTTAGGCAAATCTACATATTTTGCTTATCCTTTAATCGCTAATTTATTTTTTCAGCTCTTGTATTGTTTAACTCTTACTTCAGCATTGGATAAGGATGAGAAGACCAAATAATAATCTATAAAATTTTCCCACTTTTTACATACAAATCTAACAGTTAAATAGGGTCAGACTCACAAAAAGCTGTGTTTTCTCTTGGTTTTGTTTGTTTGTTTGTTTTTAATTAAAATGTGCTATTTGCTGAAACAGCTTAAATCTAACATTGTTGTCTAGGAAGAACTGAAATAACATATTTATTTTCCCTGTTAGAATTAATTTTCAAAAATGTAGGTTGACTTAAAGAGTCATTAGAACTTATAGAAAAAATGCAAATTGAAGCGGAATATTTTTTTGGTAAGCAGCCAAAGAAGATTTGGAGATGGTGTCATATGTTTTGAAGAAACATATTTGTAGGCTAGGGAGCAGGGATCTGAGCAAAGATTTAAACTGAATTAAATGTGGAAATGGTGGGGATGGGGGAAGCAATAGAGGGATTTGCAGCACTTTTAGAGCCTCCTGTTCTAGCGTCCCCAGATGGCATGATGCTCAGGGCATTAATGTTACATCATATTTATAATGTAAAATTCAGCTCCCCTTTAATTCAGTGGAGATTTATTTTACTGTTAAATTATGAATTAGGGAAATGTGTAAGTGCACTGGTGAAATCAAAACCTCATTGACATAGCCCTCTGAGTTCTTGGTGCTACAACCTTACTTTTGGTATGGACTTTGAGGCAATGTTTGTGGATAGGTGAGGGTTTTTCACAGTGGTTAGTCATCAGGGGAAGAAAAAAAAAAAGTCACATAAAACTGAATACTAAATCTCTGACATTCGCTTTACATTTTAGAAAAAATGTGTAGTAATTGCACTAGCTATATAATGTCTGATTCTTGTTCTCTTTATCCTGCTCTAAATTAGCTAAACTATATAAAAGATAATTATATAAACATAACTGAAATATCATGGGAAAAAAACAGCAAGTTCCAACTATTTATAGTTTAATTTAATTATTAATCTTTTGTTGTCGTTGTTCTCTTTTCTTGATATAAATCAAATATTTCTTGATCTAGAACTTGAAGTAGACAGTAAAATAGCTTTGACCAACTTTGGTGACATATTTTTCTAGTGAAAACAAGAATCTGTTTGAGGCTCTGCTCAGTTATGAAGCACTGAGCTGCTTTTTGAATGGATTATCTTCCATAGATGAACTAGTGCTCTAAAACACACAGGTACTTCATCTCTGAATGTATCCTTCTAGCAGTGAAAGTGAAATGTGTCCTGTGCCATACTAGCAAGAGCAATATTCCCATTTCTTTGTCATTTGTGAGATTTTACATGAAAAGTAGCATCCAGATATGGGTCTTCTGTTCTACAAGGGAGATTTTCCCATCTGGGGAAGGTCAAGTCATTAGGTGGGAGCATGTAATAATATATGAGGAAGTGCTGAAGGAGCTTGCTTTCATTAACCTGGATTAACATGTGTGGGGATACTCTAATTACCATCCTTGATTGCATAACAGAAGGTCCTAGAGAAGACGGAATCATGCAAACTGTGAAAAGACAAGAGGCAACAGGCACAAGTTGCAGGAAGGGAATTTTTGATTGGACATAAGAAGCATCACCAAGTACTGTGACAGATTACTAAAAGAGATGTATTTACCACTCTTGGAGACTTTAAAAAATCAGTTGGGCTTGGTGGGATGGCAACCTGATCAGTGAGTGGAGACAGACTTTCTTATTACCCCACAGACTCACATTTTCACTCTAGCTATGCCCTAATAGCAATGTCTAAATTACATCGGATGTTACTGTCCTTTGCTGCTGAAAGATAGGAAGTGTTTACTTCAGAAAAAAGTCTCAGTCGTTAACATGTAAATTGATAATGGAAGCTGGGATAAAAGGTAGCTTGACCTGCTGCCATGAGGAGGACCCAAACTGCTACAACAAAAATCACATTTTACAAGTGGCAAAAGAAGTTGCAGAGTTGATTCTCTGTACTGAAGGACTGAAGCCATTTTCCACACATCTTCCATTTTATGTCTTATAACATGGCTGTTCCTGACTGAATCCTATCAATGTATGACTCTTCAGATCCTAGTTGAAACCACAGAATTGATCAGAAACAAAAGACAATGGGAGAAAGTATAAGATATTACTTGAAATGAGTAACTGTTAAAAAAATGGCATTTGTTTGGTTTTGTTGATTTTTTTTTTGTTTTCTTTGTTTAGTTTGGTTTGGTTCAGTATTCATTTTAGTTTTTGTTTTTAATGGGTAAATACTCATAGAAATAATTAATTACAAGAAATGAGAATGGAAGTATTAACAGCAGAGGAAGCTATTAATGATAATCTTCCTCAAATGTGGATGGCTTTCCAGATCAGCTGAGAAGAAATCCCAGTTGAAAAAAGTTTTTCCTATTCCAATGAGGATAGTTATCTATGTCACTGGTTAGTGTGTAGGATTTTAAGGATTCATGGGAAAAGATGCTTCATGGGACATTTTGGTTGACTAGTCTCCTTTTCTTGAAATAATCCATAGATGGACTGTGTGATATCCTCTAATGCAGTGGTGTGCAACTAAATGGAGAATAGCTTAGAAAATATGACACACTGGAGTGCTACAAGATAAGCTAATTTGTGGCATAGGCTGTAGAAAAAAAAAGCGACGTGTTGTTAGTTTCTTGCGGGATAGGGGCTAGTTAAAATAGAGAGGCATTTTATACCTCCAAAAGCTGGCATTAAAAAGAAAATGTCCTTTAAATGTCTTGGAAATAACAATCATCTGTTTTCTTTAAAATAAATAGAAAAAAAACCCTTCAGATTTGCAACCATCTGAGATTAAGCTGGAGCAGGTTTTTTTGTAAGCTCCATTTTACTTATTGGGTAAAAGCAAGAACTGATCTAATGAGTATTAAAAGTTCATTTGGAATTGATTATTTTATATTTTAATATTTATGAAGATTCCTGTGAGATTTTTAAAGAAAATTAATTTTGCAGTTTTCTTTAAAAATAGAAAACTGAGAATTTTAAATACATTGTTAATTTTAAAACTGGCGGGAACCAGTTAGATTCTCGCTTACCATCAGTGGAAAAGCTGACCTATATTTTAAATGCTAATGATGCTACTGACATTTGGAAGAATTTTATTCCAAAAGTTAAAGAAAATACATGGCTTAGTCTAGTGCTAATTTTTTATTCTCTATAATGCTAAGCCTCATTTATGCTTTTCAACTTCATTAAAAATAACTGCATGCCATATTATTTTAAACGGTCTCTCTGATTAAAGAATTTCTCTTTTTTTTTCCCAGTATAATTCTCCTTTCCTTGTATTAAGGACTTTCTATTGATTTTTTACTGTCACTTTGCATGTAATGTTATTTTTTCTTAAATCATGGATTATGATGGTTTTGGGTTTTTTATTTTATTTTATTTTATTTCTGACATACCTATTGTAAGCACAAAATCTGACTATATGGAAGAGAATACGCATTAGGAGACTGTCCATGTTATACTTACATGCTGCAGAAATTACTGTAAAAATTATCTTCTGTGTAAAGGACAATTAATGCACAATTACTAGATTCAGCCTGTGTTTGCCTCTTGCACCAAGAAGTTTCCTTTGTCTGTTCTGAGCTGAGGAATGAGCATTTTTAACAGACCTTACTGAGTGACTCCCACCAAGATTTTTTACATTTCTATAAGGCTAGCTCACTCTCACCATACTTTAATCTTCAAGTATTTTGTAACCTTTAAGAAAAATGTTATTGTACCTTTTAAAGGACTGAAACTTTCTCATCTTTTTTTCCAGTTCTCTATATATTCAATTTGTGACAGTATCAAATGGTTTATTAAAGGTTCCAGATAGGGAAAAAGGGAAACATGGCTAATGAATATCCATGATCAAAATACATGACAAATTAAGGTCATTAAAAAACACTCAAATGACTTGTCAGCTAACTCATTTCAGTCGTTCAGACTTTTTAAACTGGTATGTATGTTTAAATTCCTCAATAATTTGTTGGTTTTTTTTTTCTAATACAAGAATTAATTTTTTTTAAAAATGTTTTGCCAGACCTATTTGAAATGAAAAATGATGGACAAGGGTCTTTTGTCCCTCTTTGTCCAAAACAGTAGACATGATTAGAACATACCATCCTATTTACAATTTGTCTTCTATGTTACAATTGAGCAGGAATGAAAATAAGTCTGGAAAATGTAATAAAATGGAGCTTCATTAGATAAATAAAAAAGGTAATCCAGATGCAGAATGAAGTCAGTGAAAGCTGACAATCTAAACCAGTTATTTTCAAGGGTTTCTGATATATATAAAAGAACTGATTTTTATGCATGAAAATCATCCTCAGCTTCCTAAACCTTCAAAAATCACCTCAGGGGTATGCAACAATAATCTGTACATTTGACCTTTTCTTTCTACAGAATGTTTTCTTTAATTATTACTAAGTAACATGAGATGCTGATGTTGGAGATATTCTTGAACTACTATATAGTTCTGTTGTCTCAAAATGCATTTAAAATAATAGTTGTATTAAAAAAATAGCCCAAAATTCAAACTGCCACATTGCAGACCCTTCCCTGGGGGATATGTGGTGGCTTAGTGATTTTTAGGCTACTACAGTCATGTAAACAGATTAATTGCCAATTACTGAAGTCTTTCAATGTTCTTAAGTCTGATTTTAGGTGAGTCTTACAGCTGAGTGAAATTGGCCCATTAACAGAACTGTTTTATGAAAAAGAATAACATTCCTTTGCAAAAGTACTTAGGCTGAGATGTGTGAAAGTAAGTTACAAACAAAACAGTAAAAGAGGGAATAGCTGCGCTTTGTTGTCATGTTTGTAATCTGCACTTCCAGTGTTTTTCTGGGCTTGCCTTGATAGGAAGCAATAAATTTGGTTCTCTGAGGTCTCACTTTTTTTTATTCTCTTTTGTCATGTATACTCTAGTTTCACAACTAAAATAATCTCTTGATAACCTGCCTTCCCTTTAGTTACTGTGTTGCCAAGCTGCCTAAGTAATTAGATGAGAACAGGCAAAATAATACACAACAGGCCTGTAATAGACATAATGAGAAAATCAGTAAAAAAATAGAAAAATTGGAATATTTTATTCAATTCCTGACTATAAACAGTTAACTTGAGAAAGAAATATGTTTTAAAAACATATAAAAGCTGATCTCTGCTGAAATACTTTCTGCTTCTGTTTCCAGTTTAATAATTCTGGGAAAGCATCATTTCTAAAACATTATCAGCACTGTGCTTTCAAGTCTCATTTCAGAAGATAACTCAAAGTTATTGTGGAATAGAAAATGAAAATATTACAGAGTTTCCTAAATTTCAGCAATGTTTTTATTCCCTTAAAGTAGTCAAGAGGGACTGAAGCTCTGTTTTTTTATTCCACCCCTCACCCCTTACACTAGTATTTTAACACTTTGTTGCCTTATCTAAACTGATCCACAATAATAAAATAGTCATTCTCAAGCAGTTTTCACTTCAGAAAACTCCTATTTCTTCTCATGTTTTCATTCAGTTCATATTGATTTCATATTTTGGAATGAAAGCTGTAGTTATTTAATACAATCATAAGAGGAATAAATATCCTGAGGTTTATTAGCTTCCTAAATGAATTAATGCTCAATATCCATAAGTAATATCCATTTTTATATTAGGAATATCATTAAAAGGAATCACAAAGTAAATTATCTTTTGCTTAAAGCTTAAGGCTCGACTGGATTGTACTCTTAGCATGCTAGGCTGACGATAGCTTCTTTGTCTTCTCTGGAATTACCTGTGCCTTTTCACAAAAGTAATAAATGGTAAACTTTTGAATGGCAGCTCTAAATAGTTATTACAGTATATTGATTAAATTATCCTCTGGAAAATAGTTTTATTTGCTGAGAGAAAATTAACAGAATGCAGGACCTGAAGTTGAAAATTTATTGCAATATATGTTTTCTAAGAAAATTCATTATAGCGTAACTGTAGAGTTCTTTCTTGTGTTCATGATGCAGATCAGAAACTGAAAGAGAATTCTAAAATGAATGAGTATTTGGAATGAAACTGATTAATTTCAACAAATGAGTTGTCTTCCTGAAAATAAGATTTTCTGAATAGTTTTGTATACACATGGAAAGAAATGGTACACCTCAAAATCATCAGTGAAGTTGAATATGATCACAGACATCTCTTCTGAAGTGTGGCCTGTAACTGTTACTTTAACATGGAAACTGAAAAATATTGATAAAATGGCTGAATGCCAGAAGGGGTTTGTCCCCCATAAACCTTTGGATGTAGATTTGTTTCAAGCTGGTGTGATACAACATGGAAGTCCCCAATTTAGATGTATGGTCTAGTCTATCCTACCCAATAGTACAGTGAGATAGGAAGAGATCTGCACAGAAAAGTAGTGCAGGTTGATAATACACAGTCAGAATTTTGAGGATTTTGGTTTAGATTGGTTCTAATCAGGTACAGTGGACTCAATGCCTGTTAGTGCCTGGAGTGCCTTAGATATACTTGTGGAGACCATTTTCTGGTTTAGATTTTTTCTAAAAGCAGTTGAATCCCATATTCACAAAACATGAACTGAATTGCTAAGTGGGGATGATGAAGAGTTATTTCAAAAGTATTGTCCTGCTCAAACTCAAAGATGGCATCTACTTCATGAAAACCATCCAGCAATAAGAAATAAGAGTGAGTTTTTGCCTCAAGAGCTATTCTCATAATTTAAGGCTACCAGAACCTAGTCATTAAGCACTATGTAGTATTGTAAAAGTGAAATTATAACTACAAGCAAAGTAAAGCCATATTACAGAATCACAGAATATCTTTGGTTGGAAGAGACCTTCAAGATCATCTAGTCCAACCTTCAACCCAACACTGCAAGATCACCACTAAACCATGTCCCTAAGCACCAGGTCCACACACCATTTAAATGCCTCCAGTAATGGTGACTCCACCAGTGTCCTGGGCAGACCATTCCAATGTTTGATAACACCTTCAGTGAAGAAATGTTTCCTAATATCCAGCCTAAACCTCCCCTGGTGCTTCTTGCATCCATTCCCTCTGGTCCTGTCATATGTCACCAGGGAGAAGAGGTTGTCCCCTTCCTCACTTCAACCTCCTTCCTTTCACATGGTTGTTTGTAGAGAGCAATCAGGTCTCAGCCTGCTCTTCTCCAGACTACGCAAGCCCAGCTCCCTCAGCTGCTCCTTATAGGACTTGTGCTCTAGGCCTTTCACAAGCCTCACTGTCCTTTTCTGGACACACTCCAGAACACACCCGATATTAACACTGAACATCAGCTACTACTTTTGTAAAATTTGATCTGAATAAATGCTCAAAATCAGCTGTAGCAACTTTTTTCATGGATTGGGATCATACAGTACATCTAAATCTTTTTATATTGAAGACTTAATATCTACTGTCAAAGCACATTGCACAGAATGATGATAGTGTGTGCAAAAGCACCCACAGGCATACACTGAACAGGCAAGAAAAAGTAATTACAGGCACTTCAGGAAGAACTAATAAACGTTTCCCAAATCAATTTTAAAGGAAATTGGAAAAGAACTTTGTCAGCATTCAGATGTGCCTCCAGGAGAATACAGCCTCTGACATTTTCCTTGAACCTCCTATCCCCACTCCTGGGTTACCTTCAGGAAAAGGGATTTTTTAGAACTGTTTGAGTCAAAGTGTTGAAGATGACTCATCACTATTTCAAAAATGTAGTTTCTGAGAACTCCTTTGCCATAAATGTTTCTCCTAAAATGAAGAAAATTCTTTGAAAAATTGGAACAGTCTGTAGAATAGAAAGTGTAGTTCCTGTCAAGTTAGAAATATGATAATATCATCACTTATTCAGGAATGAACTACACTGATGCTATATTTTGTTTCCCAGATCTCTGCTGGTTGAAGTGGAAATACTACCTACCAGAGTAAAAGCTTGCAATGGTTCTAACAGAGCTTTTTAAGAAAAGTGCATAAAGTGTGTTTGAAGTGCTATTACTGTTCAAGATGTAACTAGTTCTATTTACTCCTGGGTTACCTATGGGGAACAATCAGGTTTCAGCCTGTAACTTGGACTCTGCATCCTTCTGCACTAAACACAGTTACTGTGGTGTCAGTTAATAGAGCAATAACCTTTTGAATCAGTTACTATGTTGCTGAGCAGTAGGGAACAATTTTCATTTACTATTTCATGTATTGTGCATTAATTAATGTTCTTAGCACCATAGGATCAGAGTGTGTGGCCAGCAGGACTAGAGCAGGGATCATCTACTTCTACTGGTGAGTCTGCACCTCAAATACTGAGTTCAGTTTTGGGGCCCTCACTCCAAGAAGGATATTGAGAGACTGGAGTATATCCAGAGAAGGGCAATGAGGATGGGGAAGGGTCTAGAGCACAAGTCTTGTGATAAACAGCTGAGAAACTGGAGTTGTTAAGCCTGGAGAAAAAGAGAGTCAGGGGAGATCTTATCACTCTTGACAACTCCCTGAAAGGAGGTCTGAAATGGCGGGGGTTGGTCTGTTCTCCCAAGAAACAAGTGATAGGACAAGAGGAAACAGCATCAAGTTGCACCATGAGAGATTTAGGTTGGAAATGAGGAAAAATTTCTTCCCTGAAAGGGTTGTCAAGGCCTGGTCCAGGCTGCCCAGAGCTGTGGTGGAGTCCCCATCCCTAAAGGGGTTTCAAAGCTGTGGCAATGTGTTGCTGAGGGACACGGTTTAGTGGTGGACATGACAGTGTTAGGCTAATGGTTGAACTTCATGACCTTAAGGGTCTTTTCCAACCAAAATGATTTTATGATTAAGGAGGAATCCAGGCACATATGAAAAGTTAAAACCAGGGAATGTATTCCTCTGTATAGGTGTTGAAAATACTGTGTCTCCCTAAAATATAGAAAATGAAAAATTGGATGACTAGAGTTAAGTTGTTGCCCATGGTGATACTATTAGGGCTGCAGGCAGATGACTATGATCAGGCCTGAAGCTGAGCTAAGGGATCAGAATGTGGAAACTACTAGATGTGACCTGAGAAAACTGCTGGACATGACGGATTAAAAGACAGAAGCTACAAAAAGGATGGCTAAATTTATAGCTGCTTAGTTATGGGGTGTTATGTGAAAAGTGGCCAGACATCAGAAACAACTGGAGAAGGACCTTCTGGGCAGTAGAGTCTCACAATGGTACCAACATCACTAATATCATTACTAATATCGTTATTAGTCATTAGTCTGAGATGACCTAGAAAAGATCTTGGAAATACCAAATTTGGATAAGATGTGGAAAAAACTGTACAAATCGGGAAAAAGTAATCAGGCACAGGTTTTTATTTTGGAATTGGGATGGAGAAAAGAAAGGTCAAGAAATATTAGAAAGAATAGTAAAGCACGCATTGATGAGATTCAGAGGTATCTGCTATACAACCATGTATTTGCTCAACTGTAACCTGGAACTGGATGTTGTTGTTCCAACTAATATTATATATTGATCATCCCCATTTCAAATGCATCCATATCTGCTCCAGACCTGATGATCTTGAAATCCTTCTACCCCAACATCAGTCTAGCAGGTACATATATGGATTCAGGTATGCTTTTCTTGCTATCCTCGGGACTTCCGTTAATGCAAACTAACCCAGTGAAAATGCAAATAATCTTTATGTTTCCAAGACAAAACTGTCACACAGATTTTAAAGGTTGAAACCCTGCAGACACTCTTGTGTGGGCAATAATTTTTGCACTTTTATGTGCATGAAACACTTGTATTTTCTATTTCTTCCCTGTCAAACTGAAATTTGCTCCTAATGTAAAACATTTTGGTTTTAAACCATCTGCATCAGCAACATATCCTTCAGGATCTGCTGAGTATGGGGGTATATGACAATCACACAATTTCATTTGTTTACTCATAAAGTCAAATTGTTATTTTACAAATCTACACAGGAATTTTTTTATGACTTAAAATAGGTCTCTTATTTTTACATAGATTCAAGGTATTCTAGCCCCCATGAATTTCTTTGCTTATTTTTCTATTTGGTGAAATTATTTTAGGAAGATTGTGCTTTCTGAACTACTGGTGGAAATTAAATTCCTAGGTGTGAAAAAGGGAACAAATCCAAATAATAGAGCAGATGCATAGCAGAGAATCTTTGTTTCAGTGTAGAATCTACTAAAGGAGGGTTAATGAAAGAAAAATCTAGAAAATAATTGGTAGGTGGTTTCTTCTTTTAATACTTAGTGTCTGGTATTTGAATATATATTTCATATTCCTCCCTGCCTCACCTCCCAGTCATCTGTGTTTTAACAGTACAGGGAGGAGGTTTAATTTCAGTTTAATACATTTGGTTTTTCATCTTCAGTTATAGCAGATAAAATTAAGGTTTATTCATGTTAGGGAAATAAAAATTATTGTCATTGCCTTCTGAAATATTATACAAGAGGAAAGGCTATCTTCACACTTTTTAATAAACTGGAATTTGTTTGTTTGTTTTCTGGGTCACACAGAGCTTTAGGTTCCAGTAGGTCATTATTAATCTCTTGGCCATTCAGGCCAAATTTAAAGTAGTTTATAAATGTAATTTTAACAAGTAAATAATGTAGTGTATTGGGTAGGGAGATTTAAAGAACTGATTTCATAGCTATTACTGCATAATACAGCCAGTAACCTATTAGGAGTGTCATATATTTTTTCATAACTGTGATGTAAGTTTTGAAGATCGTGCCAAAACGTTTGCCATATATGGGGGATAATCAAAAAAGGATTTCAATTTTTGGATACACCCTGTGACATAAACTAAAGAAATTGGTTCATGGACATCGCCAGGCATCTCTTTCTCTGACTATATTGATTTTTGTTCATATTTTAGTTTTCTCTGCCAAGCATCTTTGATTTCTTTAATACTTGCTACATTTGCATGAAAATGTAATATCTGGCGCCTAAGTGTTTGATGTCTGCTGCTTGTTTTTCACTTGTATTCATATTCATCCAGGTTTAGCCATCATCATTGTTAAGTTTGAAAGTAATTTTGAAAACACAGAAAAAGCATTATGTCTCTAGAAGAGAATTAAGTAGCAGGAACAGAATAGTTACTTGTAGCAAATACACATTTCCTGCAAACTTTCTTAAAAAATAAGGCAGGACATGTAGACTATGATATGAGAAAGCTACTTTGGGAAGCCTTCTGTGTGCCAGGATCTTTTGTGATAATTTTTTTAGTTTTGGAAGAGCTATGTTTCCTACTGTGGTGTGACATGCATGTGTATTGCACATGCATCATCTGTCAAAAAAAGGTGTCTAGGAATGTGTCACTTTCAAGTGTATATCAAGAGGTGTTCAGAACAGTCAAAATAACACAACTGCTTAACATTCAACTACAGTTAAACATAGTTTAACCATATTTAGTTCTAAGCTATATTGAGCTGCAGCATGTTCTGTAAGCAGTAGTGTTCTGTCTGCCAGTTACATAAGGTGCTAACATTTTTGCTTTTGCTGCTGCATTACAAACAGGGTTGGTCTGGGTTCTACAAGCTACATTAATTGTAATAAAATTCCATCTGTATTGTAATAAAGTTCCATCAGCAAAAGGGAAAAGATCTGCTCAAACTGCTTGCAGAGCAAACTGAAAGATTGCAACAGTAGCAGGACAGTTGAGAGCAAGTATACAAAAACCCTCTCTCTGCGAGATGTTCCATGAGAAGAAACTAAAGCAGACATACTTGGAGAAAAATGCCAGAAAGGCATCTGACTGCTCCCAGAAGTCCCATACAGTAGGAGCAGTGAGAACTGTAGAACTGCTGAGCTGCAAGAAGCACCTTCTTTCTGTCTATCATCTGGGACCATTGTACCATACCCTTTCTAAAATTATGGAAAAAAGCCTGGAATAAAATTCAGGTGACAGAAAAGGCTGTAAGCCTTGGAAAAGTGCTTACTGACCTTAATAGGACCATGACAGATAATGCGGGAATTACATAGAAACAGAGAAATGTCTGGGTTGGAAGGGACCTGTAGAGGTCATCTAGTCCAACCCCCCTGTTGAGAGCAGGGACATCCTCAGCTAGAGCAGGGTGCTCAGAGCTCTGTCAAGCCCCACCTTGAATGTCTCCAGGGATGGGGCCTCAACTGCCCGCCTCCCTGGGCAACCAGTTCCAGTGCTCTACCACTCTCATGGTAAAGAACTTCCTCCTTACATCCAATCTAAATACACTCTTTTCTAGTTTAAAACTATTGCCCCTTGTCCTTTCACTCCAGGCCTTTGTAAACAGGCCCTCTCCAGTCTTTTTATAAGCTTCTTTTAGGTACTGGAAGGTGGCTATTAGGTCTCCCCAGAGCCTTCTCTTCTCCAAGCTGAACAATCCCAGCTCCCTCAGCCTGTCCTCATAGGAGAGGTGCTCCAGTCCCTTGAACATCCTTGTGGCCCTCCTCTGGACCTGCTCCATCAGGTCCATGTCCTTCCTGCACTGACGCATAGCTGGACGCAGTATTCCAGGTGAGGTCTGACCAGAGCAGAGTAGAGCGGCAGAATCACCTCTCTCGATCTGCTGCCCACACTTCTTTTGATGCAGCCCTGGATGCGATTGGCCTTCTGGGCTGCAAGCACACCCCAGCTTCTTGTCTACCAGCAGCCCCAAGACCTTTTCTGCAGGGCTGCTCTCTATCACCTTTTCCCCCAGCCTGTCTTGATAGTGGGGATTGTTCTGGCCCAGGTGCAGGACCCTGCACTTCCTCTTGTTGAACCTCACTCTTGTTGAACCAGTACTCAATCCCACTGTCTATATCATTGATATAAATGTTAAACAAACCAGGCCCCAGTAGGACCCCTGAAGGACATCACTTGTCACTGCTGTCCATCTGGACTTTGAGTCATTGACCACTACCCTCTGGATGCAGCCATCCAGCCAATTCCTTATCCACTGAATGGTCCACCCATCAAATCCGTATCTCTCCAACTTGGTGAGTAGGATTTCTGGGGGACTGTGTCAAAGGCCTTGCAGAAATCCAGATAGATCACATCCACAGATAGTCCCTTGTCCACTGATGCAGTCATTCTGTTGTAGAAAGCCACTAGGTTTGTCAGGCAGGATTTCCCCTTAGTGACGCCATGCTGGCTGTCCTCAATCACCTCCCTGTCCTCCTTATGCCTTATCAGGTCTTCTAGGATAATCTGCTCCATGATCTTCCGAGGCACAGAGGTGAGGCTGACAGGTCAGTAGTTCCCAGGGTCCTCCTTTCTACCCTTTTTGAATATAGGTGTAACAT
>JANHFX010002197.1:0-27217 GCA_027560015.1 Chloroceryle amazona
CTGGCCACAAGGGCCCGTGACTGGCTCCTGGTCACCCTGCTGCCCACCAGGACCCCCAGGTCCCTTCCAGGAGGGGAAGGAACTCACCGAAGGGCTGCCGCTGGCGTTGAGGAGGAAGTTGGCGGTGTGGGCTGCAGCAGGAGGCTGGTTGGGGATGGGCCGGTGTCCGAGTGCCATGCCCACGATGGCAGTCATGTGAGTCTCCGTGCCAAAGACGTGGATGGGGATCCCAGTGGTCTTCCCTGCACACACACACACACACACGGACAGTCAGCCTTGGGGGAAACGGACAAGAGGAGCTGCTGCCAAAGTGCAGCATTTAACCCTGGAAAGGCTCAGAAGAAGGAGGACAGGTGACAAACACAGAAAGGAGGACAGGTGATGAACAAAGCCTTGGGAAACGGTTGCTCCTTACCAACTTCTCCCATGACACGCAAGCCTTCCTGGTAGTTTGGGCCTCCTCTTCGCACAAAGATCCTCACCTCGTGCTCCTTCAGAGGGCTTTGGTAATCCTTAATTGCTCTCACGATGCCCTAAAAGGAACACAGAGGACAGGTGAGCTGGGCAGCCCCACGTTCACCCTGCCCCATCACCTCAGAACTCCCAGAAGAGATGAACCCTCAGCCTCAGCACAACACCGAGCCAGCAGAACAGCCCGGGGCTGGCCACTGTGGGCACCTGCTGACACTTCTGGATAGTCTCTTACTTTAAAAGTGGCTGCTACGTTGGTGAAGTTTGCAATGCTGCCTCCAATGATCAGGATTTTACCTGAGGGAAGAAACGCGTATAAATAAGACAGGTTTAAGAAGACAGTGTGCTGGGAGATCACGAAGCAATTTAGACCCCAGAGTGAACCAACGCTGCAGCTCAGACCAGCCAAGAGCGCAGTGGTTGTGTTCAGCAGAGCCTGGAAAGGAACAGCTTTGTACCAAGCCACAGCTTTCCTGTTCAAAATCTCTCTAGAGACACATTTGCTCCTGTCTCCGAGACAGGAGCTGACAGAAATCCAGCACTACTTCACTCAGAAGGCAGCGGTGCATTAAGAGCTCTGCCAGGGAGGCCCAGGCATAGTAACAGCCCAGATTTGTTCATTCCCCCCACCCCAGGCAGCTTCACAACTGAGCATCTTTGAAATTGCAGCGGCTCCCTCACCTTCAGGGTGCTTCTCTCGTGTCATGAGGGAGAGAATAGTCTTGGCATAGTCATAGGTCTGTTGCTCACTTGGGGCTCCTGAGTATTCCCCGTAGTTGGCCAGTTCATTTACTCCCCCCAGGTCACAGATGGTGTCACTATAAAAAAATAAAGTTACTTATAATTTGAGTCACTATAAAAGGCCTTAATAAAGTATTCCAAATTCCTGAGAAAGGAGGACACGTAACAGAGAGATCCTGCTGCCTGCCTGAATCAAAGCTGCCTCCTCTTGCTGCCAGTTGTGATCAATCTTCTTACACTCCCTAGATATGATGGGAGCTCAGCGACTAAACACAGCAATACTACCATAAGCAGCTTGTTCCTTGCCAAATCAAGAAGAAACTGTATTTCAACACCCCCCCCACAATTAAATTGTCTCTAAGGGACACTTTGTTCCACATCTTGGTAAGAAATCTGCACAGCATCTTCATTCTGAGGAGGCCCCAGGCAGCCACGGTGTGGGAAAGATCACTTCAGAAGAGTCTCCTTTCCAGAAGCAGCATCAATTGTTTTCTTTTGGCACTGTAAATCCACCCCCTTTCTCTAGGAACCTTGTTCCTGTTACCTGTAAACCACAGAGGCACCCCCACCAGCCACCATGGTCCAGATCCTGCCTTTGGGGTTGAGGATAGTGAGCTTCAGGCTGGCTCCACTCTTCGCATCCAGATCAGCAATGTAGGCTTCCTGCAGACAGAGCACGGTGCAATTAGAACCTCCTCCTCCATCCTCCCTTTCCAAAGCAGAACACTCAGTGCTGGGCTCATTTGGACACGCAGAGCTCTCGCCACTCTCGGCTACAACGGAGGGAAGAGAGGAACTGCAAACACCATTTTAGTCAGAGACTAAACCAGGTTCCTGGTTTCTCACACAACAGTCACAGAATCCCCACTGAAAAGTCTTGGCCTGACCTCGTCTGCAGACTGAGACCAGAGGCAATTTAAAAACCAGCGCAGCCACGGCTACACTCTCTGGCTGTGCTGCAGCCAAGAACATAATCACCCTGAGAGCTGCAATTTGGCTCGACACGGTGTTCCTGTATCCCAGCGAGCGCTCGCCCGTCGAGAGCCACTTCCCTGGGAGTTCATTAAAATTCTCCACAAAGACAGTGCCACAGTCACCTTCCCAGCCACTCGCAGGGGGATGATTCAGAGCCACGAAACTCAACTAATCCTTTTAACAGCAAATTGAGTTAAGTGCTGGCATCCAGAGAGCTACATGGAGAGAAACAGCTAAATGGGTTTCTTGGCCGTGTTACAAAAACCTTCCCCAAATGAAGCGTAATTATTAAAATGAAAAATTAAAAAAAAAGTCACGACAGATCCTTCTGGAGACAGCAGAACAAGTCACCTGAACTAAGTAACGGAACAATTAAGGAGAGAGCTCTAGAGCTCTACTTCCAACAGCTTGGGAAGCTGCTGGGAGGCTGCGAGTGAAGTGGTGTCTGCAGCCAGCAGTACAAACCCAAGAGGGAACAGCTATTTCCAGCTTCAGGCTCACAGGCCTCCTCTTGGTCACCCCTTTTCAGGGAAAGAGGGGGTGTTAACACCTTCACTTTTCACTCTGAAGCTTAAGGGATGGTGAATATTTCCTCTGGATTCACAGTCACCGCACAGTTGTGCAGATTTTGCACACAACTGGTGTGCAAAAAACCGTAACTGAAACGCTGCGGGAGCATCAGCTGCCAGGAGACCGTCGGTAACCATCACTCTGACAAGAAAAGAGTGATGCTGAGAGGGGAGCAACGCAGGCGAGAACCACGCAAGGCTGTTTGTACGAGTGCAGAGCTTTGGCAGATGGCTGAAGGAAGTTAAATGCAAGTCTCCATTTCAAAAAGTCAATTCTGACTTAAAAGAATTGAAACAACATCCAAGCAGAGAGGGAAAGCAACTGCAGCTCAGGGTGCGGGTCTGCACAAGCTCTTACCAAGGACAAAAACATCGAGGGACTTGAAAGACAGTGACAAAACCCGTCAGAGAGGAAAACCTCAATGCCACGGACGTACGAGCCACGAGGAATTAAATCTTGTAGCCCACAACAAAGGGGTCCGGGCCAGAGTGGGCTGTTACTTGCCTCTGGGTAAGCTTCTCTGCCAAAGGGAGGGGGGAACTCCACGTCCCCCCATTTCACTTTGCAGATGTAGTCAGCAGTTGCATCGATCTTTGCAGCCAAATCAAGGATGTAGACACCATCGCAAGTCACCACTGCATTTGAGAAAGCATCGGAATTAGCTCTGCTTTGTGCAGACACGTGTTAGAGAAGAGTCTCCTTTACTCCTAAGATTTGATACCATGCAGAGATCATTACAAAAGCCAGGTCACCTTTGTCCCCCTCCTCCACACTGCTCAGGTGTGTTGACCAAACCCAGCAACTTCCCTTAAGAATGAACTCATGACCTCGGTCCATGGATCAGGCCCCAGCTCAGCTGCTGGTTTGCTCTGATCCAACAGAGCAATTTTTATGTTCTTCAGTTCTGATTTAACATCCCTTTCAACGGAGGTTTTGCTTTCCACTGGGAAGTGGGGTAACAGAGCACACTTGTAAGCAGCCCTCACTTCTGATTCATTCAGCCAATCGCTCCAGGACACACCAGGGCCACTTTTTAAAGCTTCTTTGGCATGTGCTGCCTGGTGTCATTGTGAGCTATATAAGCCACGGGAGGATAAAGCACCCATTTCACCATTCTGGAACAGAAAGTCCTGCTCCCCAAAATAGCAGTTACCTAATGGATTGATCTCGAGGTATGTGAAATATAGATCTTCATACAGGTTGAACAGGCCACAGATGAAGCTAGCCAAGATGCTGGAAGAAAATGGAACACAAATTCATTAAAGCAGCCGAATGTAAAGCACAGCCTGCTCTGCTTCATTTATATTATTGGCAATCTGCAAACCTACTCTGGACCAATTTCTTTCATTCTCATTCATCTTCTCTGGAAGAAGGCTCGGTGATGACTCAAGACCTTGATGACTCATCTTAATTACACTCCACCAAACTCTGCTGAGAGCACAGCTGCTCACAACTGTCATGTAGCTGTTCAGTCTGTTTAATCTCACCGAGAGACAGCAGCTCATCGTTGTCTCTCGCTGTCAGACACACATCTCTGTCAGCACTGAGCTTCGTTAGCCGGGGTAGGGAAGAGGCTGCAGTGAACTGTGTTGGTGACAGACCCCTCCAGCCTTTCAGAGCTGAACAATGTCATCAGGGATTACGTTATGTTTGGAAAAATCATGACTCATACCAAGATAACTAGGTATAGGCATCTAATTAAAGATTTAGAAGCAGCTTTGAGATCTACAGATAAGCTTGCAGTGTCAGAAGAGCCAGAGAACTCCTCCTTACGCCGGGCTAAGAGCGAGGGAGCGCACAGTGCTGAATTAGCACGGAGTGGCAGCACCATTTCTACTCAATAAAAGAAACTTCTACGCTGGCACAAAGGATCAAAACCCAGTACATGTCTCCAGTGTCTCAGAGGTCAAGACTTCAGCAGACAGAGAAGTGCTCCTGTCAAGGGAAGGCTCAGAGCACTATCAGCACAGACTGAGTTTTACAAGAGGCTCGGATAAGGTCACAGAACTTGGGTTTAGGATGCACAGCGTATTCTTGAGAGCAGCAAGAAGGGGAGGGGAGCAAGCTTCAGGGTGAACCAGAGCAAAGGGATGCTGGATGAAATAAAGGAGAGGAGCTGCTGGGAGGCTGGCCATGCCAGAACTGGGCATCTGTACTTACTCCCTTTTATTTGCTGGCGCATGTTGCAGGAGGTGTTTCTTTACATCCGATTCATTGAGCTTCTCATCCACCGCCACGAGCAACTTCTGAGCTTTGGCATCAACATCACCCACATCCACACCCCCTTCGTGGTGGAAGAGCACGTAGTCTCCCTCACGGGCAGCATATATACACACGTAGAACTCCTCCTCCTGCGCAGACCCAAGCACAAGCGTTAGCAAGTCACACCCAGAGAAAGCTTTGAAGATGAAGCTCTTGTGTCCACGCTGGGGTAGGGGGAAGCTGAGCACAATGCTAAGCTTTCCAAGGAGGAGCAGCACTGGAGAGGCCCAGATGCTCCCCTGGGTTGTAATCTCCTCCCAGCAGAGTAACAACCACCAGTGTGATCATTAGCAGCTCTTTGCTGGATTGATGCTGTGCCTGCCCAGCTCTGGCCATGCGCACCAACACTGTCAGGTGAACAGCAGCACTCTCCCAAGCTTTGGCTTTCTCTGCTCTATCGATCCAAGACACACACGAGGCAAGAGAGATGCAAGAGCACTTTGCAGCACCCTGTTTGGGACACTAACCTGTTTGTGAGGGACGAAGGGTTCGATCAGGAAATTCTTGAGGATTCCCTTAGCATTAGCAATCTGGAGGCAGAAAACAAGACAAACACCATTGAATGCTTGTCCAGCACGAGGCAAGCTTCCAGAGTAAATGGACGCTGCTCTAAAATCACATCCTCCCAAGCAGCTCTCCACTGTATTTTGTGGGGAACCAAACTCCTCCTGCTCCAGCACTGGCACAGCTGGACTGCTTCAGGGTATCTGAGCCTCACAGGTTACAGGAGTCAGCCACCTTCCCCCTTCCTGCCAGGACAGGTGGCTCTCAGAATGACACCAGAACAGCTGCTCTTCACCTCCTGCCCCAGAGCCAGCGCCCGTTCAGAGAGCTGCTCAGCGTGGCGTGAAACACGAGGCTTGAGCTGCTCCTGGGAGCTCTGCAAAAATCAGGTGTGAGGGATCCCCTGAGCTAGACAGGGGGTGGCAGAAGCAGGGATCTCTACCCAGCACTTGCCCTGGAAGTGGCATCAGAGAGCACGGGAGGGTAAGAGACCCCTTCAGAACATCCTACAGGAACAGACAGCAACAGCAAAGTCCAGAAGCTGTCCCGCACAGGCACCTTGCTGCTGTCCAAAGCCAGCTTTCCTAGCTCAAGGGACACCCCTGCAGAAGCCACGGCAGATACCCCCTGCTCCCGAGCACACCGCTTCAGGAGCGAACATCTGCCACAAACCCTTGGCACAACCCTTCCTTTCAACACGGGGGTTGGATTGTGCTACAGAAGCGATTTCAACACCCGCGGTTCTCCCGGCGGGGAGCACACGGGGCCGTTTCACAACGGCCTTCAGGCAGACCTGGCTCGGCTGCACGGCTCGGCACCGGAGCCAGCAGCTGGATCTGTCCCAGCGGGGCCGAGGCAGCGGCAGAGCCCAGAGCCCAGCGGCTGGGGTGGCGGGTGTGTCTTTATCAGCACCATCGCAGCCTCTTTCCCAGGAGAATAAGCATTACAAGGCAGCACAGACTTAAAATAAGGACTTGAACTAACACTCGGTCAGCGGCCAAAACACGTGGGCTGGCTACAGCAAGAGGGCATTTTTATGCCAGCTTTTATACCCTGCTTGGTCAACCTGCTTCGGGTGTCGAAGCGCAGCGGCTGAACCCAGCCGGCCCCAGCGTTCGAGCTGCCAACTGCTGACTGCCAGGTGGAAGGGACTTTCAAACCGGTGCTAATTCCTGCCGAGCTTCCACCACGCAAGCCCCACCCCGGGGATTGGAACGGGGAGCACGGAGCTGTGCTCCCGACCGGGGTCATTTGTCAGCGCTCGTTCACCGGCAGGAAGTTCACACGCGGGGCAGATTCTCATTTGCTTTGGCATCGGCGCAAGGTGAGGTTTAAATCACCGTGAGCAAAAGCAAATCCCGCGCACCAGCTCCCGCCGTGCACCTTGGCAGAAGAGACAGAACCAAAAAGTGCTGCGTTTTGGATGCCGAGGTGGTTGCTCACCGTGGTCTCTTGGCCCAGGCGCTGTTTGAGCCAAACCTTCACCTGATCCAGAGTGAGGTTGATTCCAACCAACCCAAGCTTCCCACGTCTCTTTATGAGCTGATCTGGCTTCACCACTAAACGCTGCGACGTTGTGCAAGAGAGATGGAAAGAAAGAAGCATTAGGAAGTGATTTCGGTTGAGCAAATCTCTGCAGATAGTAAAACAAAAAAACTTCAGTAAATTCTGTGCAGCAAATGTCCCATTGGCTTTGCAAAATATCTTTAAGGTGCATCAGGAAATTAATATTTTCTCTATGAGCAGAAGCTCCTAAGGGGACACAGCAAGCACAGCACAGTCCGCTCTGGTGTCACTGTGTCCTCTGCTCAGGAGACTGACTGGTCTTTTTCCTGGACCCTTTCTAGTGTTACAGAACCCTGCCTTGAAGGGCAGGCAGCATCCTTGCTCCCGTCTGGCTCTTTGCAAGTCATTTTAGAAGCACTGCTGGTATCTCCCTGCAATTCACTCGTGTATGGAACATTTAATTACTCAGAGCAGGGCTTCCATCAGTCAAAGACCACGAAACATTTGTGTTCTACCAACCAGTGACTTAATAGAATTAACTACTGGAAAGGAGCCGGCTTGGACAAATAATAAACAGAGCTCTGGGTATGTTTTCTCTACAGAAAGTGCATAATACAGAGACACAAAGAGATCTGGCATAGAGAAAGCAAAAAGTGAAGTTTTCCCTGACATTGCAGGGAACCTGAGCAGTATCCCAGCTGAACGCAGGAGTCAGCGGAGGAGAAAGCGCTGTGTGATTTCAGAGAGGGTTTAAGAACAGGCACTGACACCCTCAAGAGACCTGGGCTTTGTTTTTACTTTGTGTGGTTATTAACAGCTGCTTGTTTGCAGCTATTTCTGCTCATGTATTTCACAGTCATTAAAGGAATTTTATAATCATGCCCCCTGGAAGGTGATACCACAGCCCTGAAGCAAGGCTCATTTCTTCATCGCTGTTGCAAATGAATGTTGCAGAACAGCAGCAGCGACCGGTCCTTCAGGAAAAAGCCTGAGCACAGCTCAGCTCACAACCTGCCACAGCATGAGGTGCTGAGCCCGGCAGGGAGCAGCCTGGGGTGGGGGGTACAGAGGCCCATCCAGGGCAGGAGGATCAGTCCTGCTCCTTACCTCGCTCAGCAGCCACGGGTGGTCCTGGGTGAGTCGCGCCCAGTCGGTGGCTGGGGTGACCTGGGCATACTTGAAACGGTTCTGGATGGCAGAGGATGTGCAGATGTATTTATAGAGGAACTCCTTCCCCGTCTGCTCCGAGATGGCTTTGGCTGACATGGCTGCCTAGTCTGAATCCAAAATAAAATAGAAGCAATCAGAAACAGAGCCCAGTTCTCACAGGAAACTCCCAGACATCCAGCTCAGTGCAAACCCAGGGCTGGGGCTGTATCTCCCCAGTATAAATAAAGAAGACTATAAAACTCATCAGCAACAGCTATTTGTATTGCTTAAAACTTCTACCCCCCTCTACTGCCCTGAACACTCCTTCAGTCCAGCCTTGCTCGCAGGGAAAAGCAAAACCCTCGCAGCTTGGCACAGTGGTGGCTGGGACGTCACCAAACCTGCCAGCTCTGAACAGCCCCCCAGGCTGAGGGCAGCACCCAGCTAGGGCTGGTCAGCTGGAACCACACAGCACCCCGGGTTTGGTGCTGTGGGGTCTCTGGAACACACCCACCCCTTCTGCTCCTTCAGTACCAGGGGAGAAACCCCCTCCCTCTCACTTGTTTTCCTATAGCACGCCACATTCCCAGCCTGAGCTGGGCTGCTGGCAAATTAGCAACTCCCCCAACCTTCTTCTGCAGGGAAAAGACAATGGCAGCAGTAGGAGCAACACCAGAAAACCTTTACTTCTTTTTCTGCTTGGGTTTTTTTTCATTTCAGACTCCAGACATCTCGGAAGCAAGGCCACACTCTACAGAAGATGATGCTCAAGACAACAAAGATGATGAAGGTTGGACAGCCTGGGGATTATTTATTTATTATTTTAAAAGATAATTAAAAATATTTCTAATTTATCCTCTCCTGGGGATATCTTTCTTCACTTTTAAAGAGTTTTTTCTAAACTAAGGAAATGATTTCTGATCTCAAGGCTGTAACTTTCTGATATGCAGCAGCAAAGCCAGGGGTGTCAAAAGATGCCTTTATTTTTAGCTGCACTAACCAGTTATATAAAAGAATACTTCATCCCAGAGAACCTGTCTGCATGTGTCAGGCATCAGAACCGAGTCCTGTG
Source organism: Chloroceryle amazona (assembly GCA_027560015.1). NCBI lineage: Eukaryota > Metazoa > Chordata > Aves > Coraciiformes > Cerylidae > Chloroceryle > Chloroceryle amazona. The sequence goes on from JANHFX010002197.1 coordinate 9,251, forward strand.
ATCAGCCAGAGGTCAACAAGCAGTTTCAGTTTTACTGAGAAGCCACCAGAGAAGCTCAAGCAGCAGCTCGTGCTGCATCCTGAGTGACAAGGTCACGTCACTGTTCCCCAAGCACAGCCAACGTGACAGGAAACAAAATCACGCTGAGGATGGTTTTGGGGAGAGCTGCAAAGGAGAAAGGCACCAGCCCAGGAAAGAAGAGCCCAGATTCCAGAGGAATCTGCACAGTGAGGTAGGAGAGTGGCTCGGTGAGGCTGAGGGACTGTCCCTGCCCCACCAACACCCACAGAGGGAACCTGTTTACAAATTCCACAGTCATTTCTTGTGCTACCTTCTGGGTAACAACCCTCGGTAATCAACCGGGCTATTCATCCCACAGGCAAGCACGGAGTACCCAGGGAATAATTAGCCATCACTAGAAATAAAGACCTTTTTCCCTAGAGCAAGAAGGAGGAGGTTTGGTCAGGCCCCTCCCCAATAGAGGAAATAATCCTGCAGCGAACTGTAGCAGGAGGGAGGTTCATTCTGTGTGGCTCTGGAACAGAACAGGTCAGGCTAAGGAAGAACCGTTAGCAAAAGCTGTTAATTAGGCTTGGGACCTGGCACTCAGGTTTGCTGCTGACATCTTTTCAAATGCAATTCCACTGTTAAAAAGAGGAGAAGCTACAGAACCTCCAATTCTTGTCACCAGAAACACTCACACCTAACATTTAGTCTGCTAAAAATAACCCTACTTTGGTTTTATCACCCCAGTGCTGATGTCAACCCAGCCTAAAGAGAGGGGACCTCTGGTGAACAAGCCAAAGGAGGCTGAGCACATTCTGTTTGCCCAGCCCTGCAAAGCAAGACCCCCCTCCTGCCACCCCAGCCTCCCTGCAGCCCCCATTCCCACACCAGCTACGCTGGGGCTGCTGTGCCAGCTCCACGGCTTCTCCAGGAGTCATTCCTAAAGATACCTCTTTGGAGCTGCTGTGGGAATAGAGTTGTCACATCAAGAGCCATTGAATGATGTCAAGTCCTGGGGCTACGAGCAGCAGTTCTGCCACAGCTTCAGAAGCGAATGAGAACTTTCACTGGGTGTTCCTAATTACAGAAGATGGAATGCCATGGAGACAGTGTAATTATCATCTCAAGGCAAGGATTTATACCCAGCTATCAGGGAACAAGGAACAGCAGCACGTATTGGAAGTCCAGTCAGGGAGGGGAAAGTGCTGGGTACCAGCCAATTAACCTGAAAGACTTTTGGAAGGTTTACAGCATAACCTCCTCAGGGAGGCTGCAGCTCTGGCCACAGGCAAGGTGTGGACACTGAAGTCAGTGAAATGGTCCTGTCTTCTCAGTGTTAAACCACCACAACTTCTGTGAAGGACGGGAATTGTGACTGGAAAGGGAGGAGCAGGGGAACACAGCGTGTAGGGCTCTGAGGGGTGGGCTGCAGACACAGCCTCTCCTGCCTGTGGAGCTACTGGGCACCTGCTGCTCCAAATCCTGTTGCCAGCTGCAGTTCCTTGCAGATGCCCCAGTACTGTCGGGGTGTAAGCAGTGCTGTCACCTGCAGTAAAACCTCAAAGATTAGCAGAGCTCTGAATGGTTAAATCGTTATTAGCAAGGAAGCTGTGAGAGACAGGACAGTTGAACTACTAGAAACCAACCAGAGCTTGCTGCATCACACTAAGAAGAATCTCAAGTGGCTTTGCAGAGCTGATTTGCATCTATCCTCTACTAACTGCAGATCCATTTCATGGTATCATCCCGAGACAGCTTTTCTTCTTAATTAGGAGGCAGTGTCTACACATCAGACAAGCCCTGTCAAAAAGAACACGACAACAGCTCACAGCTTTGTTACCCGGCCGCTCAGCCGGAGGAACCTTTCCAAAGCCAGAGCAGCAGCTGTCACTTGGGTTAGGAGTTGGCAAAGCTGTGAGAAAAACACACCAAAAACCCCACCCGACGTGATTCCACAAGTACACACAGCCCCAGCCAGCTCCCACGGGCACCTCTGCTGACTTGTCTCCACAGCCACACACACACGACAGACAGAAAGTCGCCTGTGACGTAGTGCTGAAAACTTTCCATCACGACCCGTGCTATTTCTAAGAGCAAACCTTGCTCCTGAGTTACCTGCACCTATTTATTTCGCCCGCTAGGAAGCTGGAACACGCTCACTTTCAAAGCTCTTAGAAATCCATCAGCAGCTTTCTCTGTGCCTAAGGCCAGTCCCAAAGAATGGTCTCATTTCACTGCACTAGGAGCAGATGGATAAAAGGAAATGTCCTTAATCCTAAACAAAACCCCAAACCCTTAAGAATTTCTCATTTCTCCAGGGTGACAGAGCCCCTGAACAACACTGCAGCTCTTCAGTCCACTCAAACAGTCAAGCTGATGCTAATTATGCCAATCACCAAGATGTAGGTATCTGCAACTGCAGGAAACTGGACCCAGGACATCCAGTTAATGGATTAACTGGTCTTACTAAAGAGTCCTGTGAAAAAAAAAAAACCCAAACCCGTCAGGGGGATTGGGATTGCTTCAGCCTGAGGGACACAGAGGCCGGGGCACCCCCACCAGCTGCTCATCTCAGAAGCTTCACCGGCCTCCTTTGTGCCACTACCTTCTGCTCCCCCCCCCCTTTCTCTCCCAGTTTCATCACCTCATTTTTGTAACAACACTACTGGGGTAGAGAGAAAAACCTCAGGGATTATTACAATAACAGGGGATGATAAAAAAGGGCAAACCTCTTGTGTCATGGCAACGGAGCAGCTGGAATGAGGCCATTCTGCCCTTATCTGCCCATGGTTCACTGCAATGTTTCCTAATCATTAGCAAGTCTTTAGTCATGCCCCTCACTCAGTCTTTCCACTGCTCCAACTCTGCCTCTCATGGGACGGACAGCACAACACAATTGCTTCAGTCTGCTGAATTGCTGGGCAGAAAGATCAGCAGGAAAACAATCCACAGGGCATCAGCAATTCCCAGCTCTGTGTGCCCGTGCAGGTCCCTCCTCAGCCAGAGCAGGCTCCATGAAGAGGTTGATCTGTTCTGCTCACCCCGAGCAGGAGCACAGGCTGCAGGTCACCAGAGGAGCAGAAGGATCTTTGCAATTTCCCAAGAATGAGACAGGTCTGGGCTCTCACCCACCCTGGATAATCTTGGTTTCAGTCACACTTTGCACAGGCAGCACCAACCAGTGCTGATGAGAGTCAGAGGGGGTGTAGAGGAGAAAAAAAATTATCCCTTTCTCTGTACCAAGAGCAAGCTCTGGGGTAATGTTGTCTCCTACCGGTTCACCCCCAGGACCAGCTCTGTTGGCAGCTCATTAGGCAAGACCAAACTGCAATTCTCTTCTGACTTTAGACCCCAAATCTCACAGCCACCACACGCAAGGTCCAGTTCTCATCAGCAGCACAAAATGCCTTTCCCAATCCTCTCCAAACGTGGACCCTCTGCTGCACTAGACTTAGGACAGGCAGAATGAAGTTTCTAAGCCAGGATGCTTCTCTGGCCACCCAGGAGGATTTGCTGTCGTTCTGCAAGTTCCACGCTGTACCTGCAGCATCAGAACCCTGCAGCTGCAGCTATTAAACTGTCTGGCTTTTTCCTGTGAAGGGCATATGATGAAACACAGTCAGTTCCTGGCTAAACTCACCGAGTGAGGGACGATCTACCACCACGTTAAAGCCTTTTCCACAGTATGTGCCATGAGCTTTTCAGCTAAAATGCAACGGATCAGAGGATCACAGAACAGGCCAAGTTAGAAGGGGCCTCAGGAGGCCAACTAGTCCAGCCTCTGGAGTCAGCCTGGGTGACAAGGACCATCCTGGTGTTTGAAATAGCCTGTCCTTTATTTCCTGAGCAGAGGCAAAGAGCCCTGGTGAACAGATGCCACACATCTAGTCGTGGTTTGGCAAGTGGGTTGTAAGATATTTACAGAAGCATCGATTTCCATGAATGATTTGTGTTCACTCACCACAGCTCTACAGCAAACAGCTTCCCTGCAACGCATCAGAGACCTTTACACCATCATCCATACCCACTGAGCTTAAAAGTGCTGGGTTTCTGCCTTCACTAGCAAGGCCAGAGCAAGAGAAATGGATTAGATCCCATTTTTGAGGACTCCGAAGCACCTGAGCTTATTCCCTCAAAACATCACCTGTCAAACACACACACACACAAATTGTTTGGGCAAAATTTGAGTGAATTGACAAGAGAAAAAAGTGTGATGGTGACAAGGTAGACAAGGACCAAAGAGCTGGTTGAGGTGTCTGCTGTGGCAGCCAATACATCTGCCCCAGTGCACTTGTACCTGGATGAAGGGAAAACACAAAACAGGCCAAAGGGAAGGAGAAATAAGAAGAGGCATTCTCAACAACAGGACCTGGGTAAAGCCTCCTTGACTCCCAAAGAGATGGGACGATGTGGTGCTGCTCAGCACGGTGCACGCTGCTCTGCAAGGGGAGAACAAAAGTAAAGACGATGATTTGGTTTCCTTTAAACCCTTTCTGGTCTCAGAGGTGTAACTCTGAGCTTCTCCAGCCTGTGTTTGTGCTGATCACAGTGTTCAGGCACGGAATCCTCCTAGCTCCAGATCCATACTCCTGCCATACCTGAGCGATGCTTGTCAGGAGAAAAGGACTCTCTCTGGTGAAGATTTCACTCTCTCTCTCTCCAGAGAATTATGTCAACAAATCCACACTACAAAGCAACCTTCCCCCTCCATCCCCGGGTCATTTATTAACACAGTTCAAGATCAGCCAGTATTTTCAGCCCACAGCAGCATGAAAATTGACGTCAGGCTCCACCTGGCAAACAGACGAGCTTTCATCAGGGGACAGAGAGAGAGCTCCAGAGAAGAGGCCCCTCAGCACCTGGCCAACTTCACGGGTCAAGATACCTCAGTGCTGAGCGTTATGAAATGCCTGGCACCGGCCTGGGGTGATGCAACCAGGTGAGCTCGCTGGGGTGGTGAGCACCCAATGCCCAGCTCTGGAGGAGGTTCCCCCCAGACACAGAACCTTGGAGAAGGAGGCAGCAGCCAGGGAAGGGAAAAGACCATGAGCAGAGTTAAGTCTGGCTAACGGAGAGCTGCAGACAGGCTCCAAACACCCGGGTAAGCATCTAGTGCCAGAAACAGGCTATTTGGAATCCTGTCTTTAAAGACCATTTAATCTACAGCCTTGGGGAAGGTCCTCAAGGAGTTTACTCCTTAAATCTTTCCCTGTGTCACCTGCAAAGCAGACAGCAGCAGTGTGGCCTCTGGCTGGGCAGGATTCCCAGCTGGGGCTGCCCTTGGTGTGAGGTTCCTGCTTCAAGCAGAGCTGTGGACAGTAGGAAGAGCACTGGGAGCTGGAGAGCGAGCACAGCACCCTCAGACCCTCTGTGGTTTGAAGAGCAGCGCTGGTGTTCTGAGCTCCAAGCCCAGCTGAGGAAAGGACACAAATACAGCTGCCTGCAGATAACATGCTGAGGATGTACACTGAGGGTTTTTTAACAGGCGATGTCAGCAATAAGCACAGTTTAACTCAGAGAAAAAGATAAGCCCCTACAAAAGGAAGAGAAATTCCTAAGCAGCAGGACAAACAGCAGGTGCCTGCAGGGAGCAAATAACAGAGGGGGGAAAAAAAAAAGAGCCATTGCACGGCTGGATCCATTCAGAGGAAGCAGAGATTGGAAAGAGACCCCAGCGCAGGGGCTGCTGCCTCCACAGCCCAGCACCAAGGGATCTCCATCCTGGAAAAGGGGCACAAGCGCTGCGGGCAAAGGGTGAGGGATGAAGGGAAGGGGATGAAGGGAACGAACGCGCAAAGACGAAGCCTGGCTCTGCTGCCGGCACAGACAAGGGCCCTTTCTCCGGCCCTTGGTTCAATATTTGCGCGGTGCCCATCGCAAACAGACGGTGCCTCCAGAAGGTTCCCGGTCAGCCCGGAGCTCACCCCACGCGGCCCGGGATTTCCTCCACCCGGCGGCTGCCAGGGAAGCCTCGGCTGGAAGGCTCCGCGCTCCCCTCAAGGTCATGGCCGGCGGTGCGAGGCGGGGGTGCGGGGCTCCGGCTGGGCCCCGCACCGGGCCGTTCCCCGCCCTGCAAACCCGCTACCTGGCTCCGACCACGGCGCTCCCCGCGGCCCGGCTCCCGCCGAGCAGCGCCACCGGCCTCGGCCAGCCCCGGCTACCCGAGAGGCGCTGCCCGCCCGGCTCCGGCCGCTCTCCCGCGGCTCCCCACGAGGTTCCGCCGCCTCGCCGGAGGGAACCGGAGCCGCTCTCCGGAACGGGCGGATCAGCGGCCCCGTCACCCACCTGGGCTCCGGCTGCTCCGCGCCGCCCGCTCCGCTCCCTGCGCGCTCCCCGGGGGAGCTGACGCCGGCCAAGGGAGGTTTTGCCCCGGGGTCTGGCTTTTTGGGGCTCCTGTCAGCGCAGCTTGGTGTCTCGGCAGCCGCGTCCCCGCCAGCACGTCCCGCGGCAGCTGCCGACAGGGGCGGTGGGCGCTTGGCCTCCAGCTGCGGGCCGAGACCCCAGTGGGTCTCCGTGGAGGAGCGGTATCCACAGGGTGCTGTGCACCCGCAGCCTCCACGCGCGTTTGGTCCCCGCTCTTTGGCATGAGCTGCCTCTTCTGCCCCAGGTCCTCCTAGAGAGGTCTTGACGGGCGCTTAGCTTGGTCTCCCCTCCGCTTCTCAGGCAGCACCGAGGTCGGATGCTGTGGGGCCGCTGAAGGATGCTGACCTGCGGGCAGCCCTGGACGTGCTGCGGTGTTACGACTTGCACTCGGTGGTGGAGGAGTGGTTCATCGAGGTGCTGCAGACCGACCTCCAGGCGAACATAGCTCCCGAGTTCTGGAACTGCATCGGCCAGTATGAAAACACAGCGGAGGAGCCCCAGTGCTCCTCACTCCTTCTGGATGCCTTTTGTCTTCTCAAGTGCCGCCTGGACCCCTACCTGAATAGCCTGGAACTTCTGGAGAAGTGGACCAAGGCAGGCTTGCTCCTGGGGACAGGCGCTCAGATGCTGCAAGAGAAGGTCTACACCATGTTCAAAGCTATTCTTTTCTTCTCCACGACCAAGTCCTTCCAGGAAATGATCCAGCAGTTCTACAGCCGCACTTTCAGGATCTACATGCGGCAGTGGAAGAAGGGAGAAGATGGAACGAACGAGTGCGAGAGCAGCATGAGTGAGACCGAGCAGGAGAGCGACACGGAGGAGGCCGGAGGAGAGAGCCCGCTGTGTGTGGGCTGCAGCAGCAAGAGGGAGCTGTGCTGGTGCCCCAAAGCCATGGAGCAGTTTCAGCAGCTCAATGACATTCTGTACGTAGGTTCTGGGGTGGTGGCTCTCGCTCACAACAAGCACGTGGTCTGGATGGGGTTGCTCAGGTGGCTCTCACTCTGAACAACCAGATAGTCTGGTGGGGATGTTGAGGTGGTCTGGATGGGGAGCAGCAGCAGCAGGTTTTGTTGAGGTCTGGAAAGGGGAGGAGGTACACCCGAGGCCAGGCTGTTCCTGCAGCTGTTTGCCAACTGGTGGTTGAACTAGAGCAGATCTCAGAGAGAAAGTTCCTCTCCCAGGATATGATAGTACCTTCCTCTTGCTCTAAGGCCTCCTGTCCACAAAGAAGCAAACCTTTCTGAATGAAAAAGCTTTTGATGGCTAGAAAATAATGTTTGTAAGGAGGGTGGGATAGGAGTAGTGTCCTGTGCCCCTCTGCGGCTCTCAGAGCATGTAAACCAAGAGCTGGGCCTGCCCCTGCAGAGCAGGAGGAAGGTGCCTTCAGGCTGTTAGATTGTCTTTATTTGCTTGTACCTTTGGTTCCACACGTTCTGAGTTGAGCCACTGCCTGTGTCTGTAGCCGCCGGCTGAATTTGCTGGAGAGAGTGAGCGCCGACGCTGTCACCACCATCCTGCACCGGATGATAGAGGAGAGGATGGAGCAGCGCTGCCGCGGCGAGTACGAGCACTCCTTCCTGACTGAGTTCCAGGAGGTAAGGAGGGTGGCGAGCAGCCAGGGCCCTTCCTTTGCAGGGGGATGTGCAGCTGCTCCTGCAGCTCGGGCTAAAAGCTGATTCCGCCCGAGAACGCCTGGTCCAGGGCTGTGACTCCCCCCAGCCCCTGGCAGAAGTGGGCGGTTAAACTCCCTGGGTTGATTTATGCTATGGGGGAAGGTTTGCTCTGGCCTGTGCCTAACAGACCGTGGTGCCTCACCGAGCGGTGGCCATAGCAATGAGGGAATGTCTGTGGAAATTCTGAGGGAATTTCTGCTTTACAAACCACGAGAACCTGCAGAGACCCCTCCCGCTGTGCAGGTGGGCTCATAACTGGAATTTGCGAGGCTGTTTTCTTTCTCCTTTCCAATTTTTCACCATCCTTTTAAAATGTGAAGCGAAGATGGGAGGTGATCCTGTGGTGTTGATCTCACGGGTGGGCCATGTACAGAATTAAAATCCTTCCCTGCACCTACCCCATTGTTCTCCTGCTACCTTAAACCAGCCTTGCGTTGGGCTGTTTCCCTGGTGTGACCTTAAAATAGAATTCTTCTCCTGGTTACGGCTTTCCCAGGATACAGTGGCAGCTCTGCAGGTGTGCCCTGAGCTCCCTGTTCCTTGCTGCATGACCTCACCTCAGCCTGTGTTGGAGATCAGTGGGTGAAGCCAGGTTGCCACGCAGACCAGGCTGCCCTTTGGTTGCCCCGGTTTCCCTGCTGCTGGCCACGCCGGCCGTCTTTGTCATCTGCAAAGGCTGGCAGTCGTTTTAGATTTACTTTCCCTTAGTTGCTGTGTGACACCTTTATTGGAGCTCGTGTGAAATGCTTGTGGGCGAGCTGGAGATTGTTTAAGGAAGTTTTAAGGGCACTGGAGAAAATGCAGCTCCATTCTGCTGGTCGGGTGTTGCAGAAAGTTCCCCTGCTCCCACCTCCTCAGAAAGGCCAGCGGGTTGGCCACAGAATGTTGGAGCGTGCCAAGATGATAATGATAATAGAATAGAATCTGTATCCAAACGAGGAAGGTATTTCAAAAAAAGAATGCAAGCCCCAGCATGGCAAGTAGGAGAAGTCTGAGGAGGAGCTTGCTGAAGTCCAGGTGCTGAGAGCAAACCCCCTTTCCAGCCCCATCAGTCTGAGTGTGGGTTGCTGATCAGGCTGTAACAGGAGCGCTCGGAGAAGATAAACCCACGGGGGAAAATGGGTTGGTTTGATAACAGTTGTATTGCTTAAAACTGAGTTGCTTTACATCAGTTCCAGGCCTTTCCTTTTGGTCTTTAGCAGAATTCTGCAGCAGCTTTTCCCCAGTTTTGCCCCAGTCGATCGATGCTGCGTAGTTCTCGGGTTTCTCCTGCCTTGTCATTAGCAGAACTTGTGCTTTCCTTCAGCATAGATAATTAAAAATTAACAGAACCAAAGCAAATCTGGACTTAGCATTTTTGTTTCAGGCTCTCCAGAGCCAGTTAACAAAAAAGATTAATATTTGCTAGCTATGAATACTCAAAACTCCTGCACATTTACCACCTTAAAGGAAAGATAAAATTAAAAAATAACAACATTTCTTTTGACTATCCAGATATTGGAGTTTGAAATTGGATAGCTGGATATTGTAGTTGAAATGTGACTCCTATTTCTCTGTAGCAAACTAAATCTCAAATATATAAAAAAATAACCTTCTGATGCTCTCTCTTTGGGGTTTTATTTTATTACTCAGTGCCTAGGCTGGTATTTGAGGTCTCGATTTCAGGTGCTTGAGTTTGGCTGGTAAGAATTCGTCCGTGAGTCCTTGGGATGCCACTTTAGCTCTTCCCTGATTTCAGGAGTCAGAAATGTTGGGCCAGGGGTGATGTGATGGGCGATTTGCTCATGTTCTCATAAAGAGAATAGTTCTGCAAGTCTAGAATAGGATGGAATTCTGCAAGAGCAGAATAGTGTGTGAATTTTTGAATATATCCTGTTCTTTTTGGAGCCCAGCACCTGTGCACAGTCCTCAGTCACCCCTCATTTTCTCGTACACATCTGCAGAGTCTACATCCAGTATCTGCAGTTAAGGTTCCTGTTCTTTCAGCTGAGCTCTCCCCGGCTGTCACCCAGGCCGGGGTGCATTTGGAGAGCAGCTGGAGGTGGTGCTGTCCTTGGCTGGCTGCTCACTTCTGCTTGCTGTGGTCGCTGCCTGGTTAGGGGTAAGTGTGGGACGTGGTTGTGCATCCAGCTGTGGCGTTCACCATCTCTGCACTCTCCCTCTCCTCCTGCAGTGGATTGAGAAGGTGATTGGCTGGCTCAGCAGGGTTTTTCTGCAAGATGGTCCCCTGGCACGCTCCTCTCCAGAAGCTAGCAGCACCTTGAAGCGCTGGCGGTGCCATGTACAAAGGTTTTTCTACCGCATCTACGCCAGCATGCGCATTGAAGAGCTCTTCAGCATTATTCGAGGTAGGTGTGTTCAGTGTTCACTCACTCTTGGACCTGGGTTGGATGAACTGTCTTCATCTCCTGACAGGCTGCATTGTCTCCTTTTGCCTTCACGTGGATCGTGGCACTGTTTCTAATCACTGCTTGGTCTGCAGATTTCCCAGAGTCAAAGCCTGCCGTGGAGGACCTCAAGTTCTGCCTGGAAAGGACCAACCAGAGGCAGCAGCTGCTCAGCTCTCTGAAGAGTGCTCTGGAAATGCGACTTCTGCATCCTGGTGGGTTTTACATCCCTGTGTGTGTCATAATGCTGTAAGGAACCTGGGCGTGAGTGGGGGTCTACCAGGAGCCATCGCTGATTTTGTGCTTGGTGAGCCAGGCCGCGTGTGTCGCATGCTCCCCGTGTTGGAGTGCACGGGGGCAGCGGTCGCTGATCGTATCCCAGCCCCTCCTTGCCTCCTTTCTGCAGTATGGTGAGGAGCTGAGCTGGAAGTTTAGCTTTGGTCCAGGTGGGTAAAGGCTTCTGTGCTGTGTGTGCTCTAAGCTCTGATCTGGGCTCAGTCCCTGAGCTGGTGTTCGTGGTTGGAGCTGCTTTGTCAGACGTACAGATCCACTCTCTCCCTTTGGCTGGGGCAGGAGCACAGCAAGCCCATCGCTTCTGACTCCATGGGTCAAACAGAGGGCTTGGAGCATCCAAGCTCCTGGCATCTGAGCCGTTAGTCTGTGCTCTGGGACACTGACTCCCTCTGCCCCTCTCCCGTAGGAGTCAACACGTCCGACATCATCACTCTGTATATCTCGGCCATCAAGGCCTTGCGGGAGCTTGACCCCTCCATGGTCATCCTGGAGGTCGCCTGTGAGCCCATCAGGAAGTACCTGAGGTAAGAGGCCCGTGGGACAGTGATGCACGTCCCTTCTCCCTCCCCTTCCCTTCGCTCGCTCTGTTCCTCTGGCCCTTGGCAGGACTCGGGAAGACACGGTGCGGCAGATTGTGGCCGGCCTCACAGGGGATGCTGAGGGCTCTGGTGATCTGGCAAACGAGCTCTCAAAAGCTGACCCGGTGACTCTGGAGAATGGCCAGGAGAGTGACGATGACATCTCAGAACCAGGGGACTGGGTTCCTGACCCGGTTGATGCAGATCCAGGTTAGATGCTGAGACCAGAAGTCCTGGCGCCAGCTGTTTTCCCTGGTGGGCTGTAGTCTTGGGTAGCTCTTGCCTGTAGAGCTGAGCTGGGGCAGGTCTCTGATCATCTCACACTCTCATCTACTGGCTTTCACTAGGAAAATCAAGTTCCAAGCGTCGGTCCTCAGACATCATCAGCCTGCTGGTGAGCATCTATGGCAGCAAGGACCTGTTCATCAACGAATACCGCACGCTCCTGGCTGACCGGCTGCTGCATCAGTTCAACTACAGTGCTGAGAGGTGAGGTCCAAGTGCCAAATCCAGGGGCTTTCCGTGGTAAAATCACCTGACAAAGGTGTGCTTCAGACTCGGGCCGTTTCCAGTGGTCTTTGGCCATTTTCTTTGCAGCTTTGGGTTTGTGTCTAGAATTCCATGTGCTCACCTCTTCTCAGGCTGCTTCCTGCTCACTTCTGCCCTTGGCTTGCACTGATAGGGCAGCACGTAGGAAACTGGAGGAACCAAGTTACCTCTTACCAAGGTTACCAAGTTACCCTCTTAGCTCCATCCCACATGTCCTGGTGGCCCTCACAACCTGCACAGGCTGCCTGAGGGGCAGCAGAAAGTATCCAAGAAAGAAAAAGGGCTGAAGCATCAGGAAACTTCAGTTGCAACCCAGCTGTGTCTCTTGATGCAACAGTGGCAGTGGTTTTCTTTCTCTGGAGCGCAGCCGTTGCGACCCACGGCTGGGATGGGCAGTGCCAGGCGAGTGGCTCGCCCTGTGTTGTCGGGGGAGCTGATGTGGTGCCATGCTCGGCCAAATGAAAGGCCTGGGAAGGTTTTCAGGAAGCTGCTGGCCTGTGGAGGAGGTGACTGGGGTTGGACTCGATGGTCTCCAGAGGTCCCTTCCAACCTCTACCATTCTATGGTTTTATGGCTGTTCCTCACTTATCTGCACAGGACGCCTCACAGCATCTAATGGGCTTGCAAGGCTTCCTAGGAAGGGCACCCTTGTGCCTGGGACTACCTTTTTTGGCTGTGTTGCAAGGGGTGGAGGCCAGGCCAGGCTCACCTGCCTGAGGGTCCCGTGTCTGATCTGTTATTTCTCTTATCAGGGAGATTCGCAACGTGGAGCTGCTCAAGCTGCGATTTGGCGAAGCTCAGATGCACTATTGTGAAGTCATGTTAAAAGTAACTTTTCTATCTATAAATTTAAGTCCTGGGTATTTGTGCTCACTGAGGAAGGGGAGGGACTTGAGGAGTGACCCAAAAAGGGTCTTTTAGGAAGGTGAGCTTCCCATAATCCCGGTGAGGGGGCTGATTTGTGACAGGCAGAAGCGCGTTCAAAATCACGTCTGCTTTTTGAGCCCCGTGGGTTTGGTTATCAGCTCTGGAGGACGGTTGCTCTGGGGCTGTCATCTCTCCTGCCCTTCCTGCAGTACAGTGTTCTGGTGTTGAAGAGCTGGGCTCTTGCAGCTCCTCTAGCCTCGGGACTCTGCAGTTTAATTCACTTGGAGTGCTGTGTGAAAAACTCAGGCCTGGAATCGAGGGACTCCAGCACCTTGTATAGGCTTCTCCTGTGCTAAGGGTCAGCACTGACTTGGGAGAGGAGCAGCTGCCTTTGCTTCCTCTGCCTTTTCCAGGACATGGCCGACTCGCGACGCATTAACGCCAACATTCGTGATGAGGAAGAGAAGCTCCCAGAGGAGGAGAGGCCGCCGTTCAGCCTCGTTGCCGTTATCCTGTCGAGTGAGTTCTGGCCGCCGCTGAAAGAGGAGAAGCTGGAGCTTCCAGAGCAGGTCAAGGAAGCCATGGAAGCCTATTCCAAGAAGTATGAGAAATTAAAGGTGAGGCGACTTTAACCCTCCTTAAAAAACGTGTACACTGTTTAGATTTTGTTACATAACGTTCACATCCCTTACATTTTAGCTGCTGGTGCACTCACCATCTTACGGTGAATCCCAGAGTCCTTCAGCTTTAAATCAGGGTCAGAAGCTGCACCACCTGAGCAACTGCCCAAAGAAGGGTTTATCTCTTTACGGGGTCATCGTAGTGATCGCAGCCAGGGGAGAGAGTGTTCTCAAGTATGCCAGTGTTTGTAAATTAAATGGATACTCGGGTGGAGGTTCTTGGGCATCTGAAGTATGGTCTGAGCTTCTTAAGGAGCACACTTTGTATCTGGCAGAGGTGTGTGGAGCGTGGCTGGTCCTGGTGGTAGAGGGTCGTTTGTGGTAATGAGCACTTAGTGGTTCCTCGTAGAACATCATCTGTGAGCGGCTGTGTCTTCCTTTTCCAGGCTATGAGGACCCTGAACTGGAAGTACCACCTGGGCCTGGTGAGCTTGGACGTGGAGCTGGCAGATCGCACCCTCTCCCTGTCCGTCTCTCCTGTGCACGCTGCCATCATCCTGCACTTCCAGACCAAGAGTGAGTGCTGTGGCAGAGACTCAGTGTCACCAGCCGCGTGTCTCCGCTTCTCGTGGGTGGGAACACCAGGTTACTTGGGTGGCTGAAGGCTCTGAGAGCTCTGGCAGCAGGACCAAGACTTGGGTCATGGGCTTGGATCTGCCACAGTGCTCGGGCAGGTCTCTCGGCACCCAGCAGGGCCACAGCTCAGCACCCAGTTTGCTTCCAGGCAGTCGCTGCCTGCAGCCCCTGGCTCCTGGCAGTGGCTCCTCAGCATTCCCCATCCTCTTACTAAGTCCTGGTGTGCCAGGGGGTGGGCAGGTGTCCTCTTCTCTGACCCGCTTGGTCTCCACAGGTACGTGGACACTGACAGAGCTGAGTGAAGTGCTCAAGGTGCCCGTGACGTCGCTGAAGCGTAAGATGACGCTGTGGCTGCAGCAGGGTGTCCTGCGTGAAGAGCCTCAAGGCACCTTCACCGTGATTGAGGAGGAGCAGAAGGACCAGGTGGAGAAGGTTGTTCTGATCGACAGCGATGAGGAAGGGGACTCTGCCATGGCCTCGCAGGCTGACCAGAAAGAGGAAGAGCTGCAGGTAGCCCTCCGTGTGTCTCGGCTGCTTGCGAAGCCAGCAGAACGATGCAGACTCCCCTTGCTTTTAGTTTTGGGGGATCTGCTTGAGATGATGGATCCAGTTTGCATTTTGGATTTGCCTTTTCCACTGCAAGTGGCTACGTCCAGCGTGAGGGTTTTCTGAAGTGGGTATGGCTTGATGAATGCTCATGGGTGCAGGGGCTGGCTCACAGCCTTCTCTCCACAAAAGTGCCCAGCTCCTGAGCCTAGCAACCATTTGGACATCTCTAAATCTCTTATTTTTTCGGTTTAAAGAAAGTCTGAGGCATGATTTCATATTTGAAAATAGCCATAACTTACTTGGATTCGCTCAAGCAGCCCTTTTTGGCCCTTAGACTGCTAAAAAGGCTTACCCAGCACCAACAGCTGGACCTTTGCCTTCTCTGCTTTGTGGTTCCTGGACACTTCAGTGCTTTTCCTACCCGTGTGTCACGGTGCGTGCGTGTGCTGCCGCTGTGCAATGCAGGGCTGTCATACTGGTGTTTATCCACTGAGGGTCATGGATGTGCTGCTTGTCGGATCCTACTTTCCAGCTTGGTGTCCCTACCCCTGATGCTGTTCTTGGCTTTAAAGGCCACACGCCCGTGGCTGAGAGCAGAAGTGCCAGCCAGAGCCCTGCCAAAGCACCCTCTTCTTCACGGTGTAGATGTCAGTGTGATTTACTGTCCCTTGCGTGTCCCCCTCTGCAGCTGTTCTGGACGTACATCCAGGCTATGCTGACCAACCTGGAGAGCCTGTCCCTGGAGAGGATCCACAGCATGCTGAAGATGTTTGTGATGACAGGCCCAGTGGTTACAGAAATCGATCTACAAGAGCTGCAGGGTTTTCTCCAGAAGAAGGTCCGGGACCAGCAGCTCATCTACTCCGGAGGTGTCTATCGCCTGCCCAAGAACTGCAACTAGGCTGTGAGGGTCCCCGCTCGCCCCTCTGCGCCAGCCCTGCCGGCGCTCGGCTCCCGCGTGCCGCCAGCTCCGCATCCTGCGGGGCAGCCTCTCCGCTCCGGGCTTTGCTGGGCCCTCTTCCCCAAACGGGTGCTCAGCAGCAGCCTGGGTCGTGCACCCCCCAGCTCGGGGCCTGGGCCTGCTCCCCACGTCGCTTCCCCTCCTGTACGTGAGGGTCTGGGCCAACTTCACTGGTTAATAAAAAGCAGCGGTCTCCTTTTTCAGATGGTGCAACTCCTTCTTTCAGCAGAGCACTCTTGACATCAGCCTTCCCACGCTGAAAGGGCAAGCGGGAAACTCCCTGGTCTGCAGGGAACCATCTCCCTCTCGTTGGGTCTCCATCTGTAGCCCCGGGAGGTTTTGGAACGGGGGCTGTTGGCTCCGGTTGGTGTCTGGCTCTCTCTGTGTGGCTAAAGCAGCGTCTTGCAGCTGGCTGTGCTGAGCAAGACAAAAGCAAGCGTGGGAGGAAGACTCCAGGGTCTGCTTACCCTTGTTTGGTAGCCAAATTGTGCAGAATAATTTTATTGGGGGGTGAAGAATGCTTTGGATGGATGGGATGGAGCAGTTCTTCAGTGCAAGCTAAGTCCTGGAGGGTAAGTGGATTATCTGGGCTCTGTCAGGTTTGTTTTACAACACAAATACTTGTCTCCCTCAGGGGTGCATCAGTTACTGGCACCGTGGAGATCCACGAGGCAGTGGGGTGGGATGGGATCATCCCTGAGCTCCTCTGGCTGAACACTGTGCCCCCAGGAAGTACCAAGCAGTGGGTTTCAGGGCTGTTTTCTGTCTCTGCTTAATAGAGTTCAGGCTTCCTCAGCCCTGCTTTCTGGGTGGGTTTTGCCCATCAGGAGGGAAATGTGGCTTTTGCTAAAAATTAGCTTTCTGTGAAGCAAAGAATGAGTTTCCACAGCTCCAGGAAACTTGTTCTTCCTCTGCTGAGTCTTCAATCCCAGCCCTTGGGCAGCTGGAATTGAGGTACCAAGCAGCCACACTTGAAACAGCAGAGCAACCCTGGCTGTGTATCCAGGCACGTGAGAGGCTCGTGGAACGTAGAAAACAGCCCCAATTTAACATTTAACCTTGGGTTTTGGTACCTAAAGGCCCAGAAGTGCCACGCTGTGGGCATCCCTCGTGCAGCTGCGGGCGCTGGAGGAAGGCACTTGCCTGCCCTTGAGCACATTGAGCTCTGGGTGAGAGCACGAGTTCTTGTTTCCCTGCAGCACTTCTCCTCAGGCTGGTGCTGGTATGGCACTGGGAGGCGGTTGGTGTGTTTTATTATGAAGCTTTAAATGTTCCATGTGCTACAGGGGCTCTGGAAATAACCAGGTAAGCCCCAGGCTGTGAATGTGCAGGGTGTTACTCCAGGTAGAGTCAGGAAGCTGAACAGCAGCTTGGACTCGATGAGCTTAAATGGCTTTTCCAACCTAAATGATTCTATGATTCTCTAACCCCAAACCTCAGCAGGCAGGGGAGGGAAATCCATGTCCAAAGGTGTGAGGAGCTCCACCAGACCCTGGCAGGACACTCCACGGGATTTGTTGTCTTCTGAGGTTGGGCAGAGGGGCCAGGACACGGCACTGGCCTCACCATCACTGTGCCCAGTGTGAGGTGTGATTGGGGACCTGCCTGGGAGCCGATCCACAGCTCGTTTAATCCCAGGCAGAGGTCTCTGCTGCCTGCTCAGTGCTGCTGCAGCAGGTCCTGCTGAGTCCTCCCTTACAGAAAACACCTCTTGTGGACTTCTCCACGTTCCCTCGAAGGCTGCTCCTGCTCCTCACACCCTTGCTCAGCTCTTGCTGAGATACCTGCCAGTGAATAAATCAAAGCAGCACAGGAGTGCCTGGGCTCCATCCAACCCCCCCCATGGCCTGGGCGGGCGAGAGGGAGCAGGACGTGGGCAGGTTGTGCAGCCATCCCCGCAAGGCACCTCTCCTGGATGTGCTGCAGGTGCAGAGCCCCAGGGATGCATTTCCCAGTTCCTCTTATTTTACTTTGGTTTGCTTTATGTTTTTGTTTTCAGGAAGGAAAACTGTTGGAGCACATGGAAGCATCTGCAAAGGCCCTGGGGCAGCGGGGTCAGTGTCTGCTGGGAGCTGGAGCTGCCCGGGGTGTGTCACGGAACGTCCCCCCCTGCAGCTTTGTGGCTGACCAGTGACTGTCTGGGCTGCGGCTGGGACAGGGTGGGGAGACGTCTCCTGGCTTGAGCTTTTGAGATCCAAGAACTGGTCAGCTTTGCAGTGGGGCTGCTGGCGGCCAGGGCTGTCCCCAGCCACTGATGGAGTCAGGGCTGGCTGCTGGGGCAAGGAACGTGGCTGGGAGTGACTCCTGGGCCCTGGCTGGTTCTGCTTTGCTTATAGATGCAAAAATAAAAGCTAAAGATGCAAAAATATCAGAGAGCTGGGGGCGTTCAGCCTGGAGAAGAGAAGGCTCCGGGGAAACCTCCTGGTGGCCTTCCAGTATCCAAAGGGGCCCTGTCAGCAAGACGGGGACAGGCTTTGTGTGCGG
>JANHFX010002198.1:8970-70202 GCA_027560015.1 Chloroceryle amazona
GGGTGGGCAGGATCCGGCCTGGCACAGGGAAGCAGGGTGGGACACAGCCCTGGGATGGCCGGGCAGAGTTGTAGTCGTGGGTCGAGGCCCAGCAGAGGCAGGCACAGGTTCTGCTCTGGCGAAGCTGAAATCAGGTGCACCCACAGCATCACTGGAGGCCCAGACTTGAGTTTGGATGGGACTCTGGGTAGAGGCATGAGGCTGGTCAGGGCCATTAAAGCCTATTAGTGCACGCAGGGTCCTGATGAAAGTAGATGGCAAATAACTTGAATGTCCAAAGTAGCTTGGACCAACAGTATTCTTGCTACTCTTATTTTCATTCCTGCTTTAAGCAGTTCTGTGTATTTGCTTTGCTTCTAGGTTACTAGCTTGCTGTTTCTCTAGTGCCTCCTTTTCCTTTCTTTCTGATTACTTGTGTGAAAACACAGAAAGACTTTCAGTCCATCTATGTTCCACAGTTCTCATGTGGCCTAAATTGCATGCTGTGGTCTTCAGACCTACGGTCTAGAAAACATTGCCCATAAGAGGTGAGATTGCTTCTGCTTTGTCAATTTAAGTACAAAAATCAAAACATTTCCCTGTTTTAAAAATAAACCCTAGTTTTGCTGTCAACTTTCTGGCTGATTTTCAAAGCACTCTTTCTTTGTTCCATGTATCACGTGTGACTAGACAGTTTAAAAAATGGTAAACCTCCCTTGGACTCGGCGAGTTTTTAAATCCAAATGCAAAGTGACACCTAGTGGTCAACATATGGATAAAATGTATACATAAAACTTTCCAGTACAAACCCAGTGTTACATGTTTTTACAATGAAGAAGCACATGTAGGTAAGCAAACTTGTTGCTCAAAGATCACATCCATCATGAGGATGATGACTGTGGTGGCAATACTTATGTAAGCTGAAAATAATGAGAAAAAAGATCTGCAAACCCTTCACAAGCAGTAAGGATCAAACATTTAAATATAGTAAGCGATAAAGTAAGTGATGATTAAGGGACTGGAGCACATGCCTTATGAGGAAAGGTTGAGAGACCTGGGGCTTTTTAGTCTGGAGAAGAGAAGACTGAGAGGGGATCTAATTAATGTGCATAAATATTTGAGAGCTGGGTGTCAAGAAGAAAGGGGCAACCTCTTTTCACTTGGGCCCTGCGACAGGAAAAAGGGGAATGGATGCAAGTGAGAGCACAGCAAGTTCCACCTCAATATGAGGAAGAACTTCTCTACTGTAAGGGTTACAGAGCCCTGGAACAGGCTTTCTAGAGAGGCCCTGGAGTCTTCTTCTCTGGAGACTTTCAAGACCCATCTGTATATATTCCTGTGTAACCTGCCCTAGATTCTATGGTCCTGCTCTGGCAGGGGGGTTGAACTCGATGATCTCCAGAGGCCCTATCCAACCCCTAATATGCTAATTCTCTGATTCTATGATCTCATTGAAACTAGCTAAGAATAGTATCTGCAATATCGTCTGGAGGAATAGCAGGGACCTGTGACATCACAGCCACACTTTTGAGCATGTCATTGAGCAGAGTTTTTCTGGGAAGATTGGTTGTTTCCTTGGATATGCTGTGAATGACACACCAAGGAAATAGGTGATGCAAATGAAGAGATTGAAAAGAGATTGTTATATATAGGGAGAAGGACTGTTCTAGACACCACAGAAATAGGGATGATGAACCTAGGTTTTTGCCTTTGCTAGCTTTATTAATAGGTAAAGAAGAAGGTGAAAAGTGTAGTAGTAGAGATGCACAGAAAATGTTGAGGAGCCAAGATCAAGAGCTGGACTAGTTTTATATGTGTACATATGAGAGTGACAGGATGAAAACATTCAAGGCTTGAGAATTTACTGAAGCAGGATACAAACATAGAGACTAAATCCATTCATGACCATAAAAAGGTAAAAAAGTACATTAAAATACATTTTGGATAATTAGAATTTTTTTTAAAACATAATAAAGAAAACTGCATACAGTATATGAAACAAACATTGGAGCAATTTAAGGCTTATTTTCAATGTGACATATTATATAGATTTATTGGTAAAATTGTTATTAGACCTAAAACTTAAAACTCTATTTAAAGCAAAAACTAAAATGTTTTCTGTGTTACTTGAATAATATCCTTGGGAGACAGTAGGAAACAGGCTTATATATGTGGGAGATGGGTAAAACTCCCAGTGAATAAGAACATACATAGTGATTTTCTGAAATGCAGCCGTGATGAATGACAGTCCAGAAGTTCTAACACTGAATGAATTAATGGCTGGACAGAGAGTAGTAGTGAGTGAGTGAGCAGAGCAGAGAACATCAAGCTTGATCAAGTTAGATATTCTATGTGCAGAAAGAGACACATTTAATACAGCATTTATTGTACCTTCATTTTCCAAAAGTGTAGGCATTTATGGCACTGTAGGCTGCTCTGTAGTCACTGGAGAGGACATATCAATTGTTGGGAGAAATTACTTTATCATGTTTT
The DNA here is from genome assembly GCA_027560015.1 of Chloroceryle amazona. Lineage (NCBI taxonomy): Eukaryota > Metazoa > Chordata > Aves > Coraciiformes > Cerylidae > Chloroceryle > Chloroceryle amazona. The sequence goes on from JANHFX010002198.1 coordinate 11,443, forward strand.
CATGTGTTTTAGGGTGAAGTAAATCATTCTTTCTCACTCTCTGATAATATCGCATATGTCGTTGTTGTAAAAGAATACTATGGTGGGTAGAGTGGAATACAAGTGTAAGACCCATGAGTATCACTAAGGTTGTGCCACATCTTGAATTTCCAAGATCAGTGGGAAATTAATTGCTAGTTTCAATTGTGCACAGTTAAGCTCGTGTTGTACAATAGAGATACGGTTTTGGGATGGAAGATAGAAACATGTGAGTGTAGTAAGAATGGACTTGTTAATTGTATTCCATCTCTTCATAAGGGTATATTTTGCTAAGAGAAGAAAAAGATGCATGACTGCAACTCTGTAGTAATAGGAGGAGGAAATCAGGAAAAGTGTTACTTGAAATCCCAGAAAAGTGCTTATTGTTTAATGGGTTTACATCTAGCAGCCTCTGTCAGTGCACCAGTAACACCATCGCTTCATCATTGAGCCCCAAACCAGTTCTCAGACTCACACTGTAGTCATTCAGTGACTATACATGCCTCCAGGACATTTCAGCAGCTTGCTCAGGTTTCCCGTACCATAATAAATAAGCCTGTAAATATACATAAATTAGGGCTTAATTTTCTTCTCGGAATCCTGATGACAGCCACTCAAGTTTCACTCTTGTGATTATTGATGCATTTGAATGTAGTCTAGATGTAGGAAATATATCTTTTGTATTATTTCATCTATTTGATTTAAGGAGTCTTTAAAAAGTATCATTCTCTCCAGTGTGCTAAATTCCTGTCCTAAAATACTGAGGGAGAACTGAGGTAGAAAACACATTCCCCAGAAAATGGTGGTGACTTGTAATGTTTTGAATGTCAAAAACTTGTATACTGATTTCCTTGAGCAAGCTAGCTTTGGGAGCTGATATGAATTGTGTTGATTAATTTAGGTGGGACCAGGAGTTGGACCTCAGTTTTTCTATATAATATTTCATGTAATTGTAGCTAGAATAAAGAGTTGTGGTTGTTTTTTGTTTTGTGTTTTTTTTGTTTTGTTTTGTTTTGTTTTTTTGTGGAAAACATACTCATGGAGCTCTGAAGTCCATGTTGTTCAGCTACCTTTTTAGCAAAACCTTTTCCCATATCCATATAGCACTGTAGAAAAAAATGTGCAGAATTTTGCAGATTGCTGTAGCAAAAGGGAACATTTGTGAAAGTCATCAGCTTCTTTAGGTGTGCACGAACACTTTCATGGCTCATCTCAGCTCTTGTTTGTGGAAATTGGGGATGAACTAAAAAGGTCTGAAGTTGCACAAGATGCTAATTATTCTTGTGTGCTCCAGGGCTTGTTTATGCTGGCTCAGACAGTACATCCATCAAAGCCAAAAGAATTTCATTTTGTCACTATAGTTCTGAGTGCTAGCAGATGAAGAAAATAGTTTCTTTGTCTTTCTGATTACTTGTATGTCACATTGCTGATGTTGTTTCTGGCTTGAAATCAATTGGGAAGGAAGCATGACCTGAACTGGCTGAAGTAAAGATTATTTATTTTGTATAAGCCTTGGTGTTGCGTCGTAGAAAGCTGGACTTGATTTTGATCCAGTGCTGCAGGTCAGGAAGCACCGTAAGCATGTTTAAGTTCCATTGACTTCAAAGGGTATGAAGGTGACTTGCTCAGGCAGAAACCTCTTAAAAACATACAGGTGACCAAGTCAAGATAATCTCAGGGATATTGTAACTAATGCTAAAAGAAAACCCAGAAGTGCCAGAAGGGAGTACAAGGTAGACAGGTAAAATGAAGTATGTATAAAACTCATGAATTACAGAAATATATGAGCCAGCTGTAGGATCAGATATACTAAAAAGGACAAACTCTGCAGGATCATCAGGGAAAACGGGAGTGTTTATGGAGTTCAGAGAACATTCACTGAGTTAGTTACTAAAGACAATTACTCAAGAGGTAAGGATGAGAAACCTGAAAAGTGAATTGTCAGTGGGAACAGGAACTTCTCAGCCAACTGTGGAATACAGCTAAAATGAATGGCACTCTCACAGTTCCTAGTCCTGAGTAAGTCTCCCTTATCCAAAGGTCAGGCTGAAAGGACAAGTCACCTATATTTGTCTAGGAGTCAGAGTTACTAAAGGAACCAAAACAATGAGTCCTCTTCAGGTAATTGAAGAATTTGGCAAGCTGAGGTTAGTCAAATAGCAGTCAGCAAGTAACAATGACATTGATTGAAATAAATACAGATACTTAAAGTCCAGATTATGCAACTGGATTAACAACTCCAGACTCTTTGGAAGAAATAAGCATTTTTTAGAATGAAATTATCCAGATCCATTTTAGAAACTTTAGAAACATACTAATTTAAGCATGAGTCAGCAGTGCAGCCATGTGGAAATGTTTGACCATATACTGTGCTACATTAGCAAACAGATCAAGAGAAGCAATTGTCTGTCTCTGTTTGGCACTTGTCAGACTGCATCTCAGCAGAGTACCAGCTTTGGGTTCATACATACAGGAAAGCCATTAATCAGCTGAGCAGAGAGCATGGAGATGGCACTGGAATATGTAGCATATAACAAAATCACAGAATCATTAAAGTTGGAAAAGACCTCCAAGATACCAAGTCCAACCGTCTACCTAACATTATCATCACCACAACTGAAAACTGGGTTTGGTAGCTTTTTGAAGAGTGAGCTGATTGATGTCTTTGTCTGCCTAGTAGGCATATAAAGAAGATGGAGCCAAACTCTTCTCAGATGTGAACAGAAAAAAACAGAACACAACAGGAAGCAATAGAAGCAACATGCAGCAAGGGAAATTATAATTACATGCATAGTAAAATTCTTCATGGAGGAAATTGTGTGTGTGTGCAGGCTGCCCAGAGAGGCTGTGATATCTCTGAGATTTTTGATGCTTGACTGGCAAAGGCACTGAAGTGAATATGGGTGGGTATGTGAGTTAGTGAATGTTTAATAAGACATCTGTTGCATACCTTTTTGGTGGTTGATATGGCATGCAAGGCAGTGGAGGATAAGGCATTACATATCATCTACCCACACAGATAAACTTGGTGAAGTCATCCCATTAGCAATCCCTTAATTTTGGCATCGACTTTCTCAATATAGAACAGATGCTGCATTTAGTGTTGCATAATCCTAAAGGAGTGAAGAACGACCCCGTCCCCATGAACAAGTGAGTCCTCTGGAAAATAGCATTTCCTTGGAAAACTGTATAAAGAAGGCTCTATGGAACTGGTGACCAAATGCATATTTTACCCTATAATCCTCCTCTTGTCTTGTTTTTTCCTCTCCAAACCCTATCCTTGATACAGCACAGAGGCTTCCTCCCAGCTCTCACACTTAGATGTCTTCCAAAGGAGAGCAAGGCCCATGGGAATACTGTGACACTGGCTCTCCTTTGTGCTGCAGTTGAGACATACCGCGAGTGGCAAATCCCAACTGCTGGTCCTCTAACCACGCTTGGGTTCCCTAGTTTATGTGTACTTTGAAAGGAACTTACAAAGTAGGATGCTAGACACTTTAAGTCAACACAAGTCCAAGTTTAGCTGCACTAATAAGGTTTAATACAAATATAGAACTTTGAAATATTCTTTTTCCATCTTCATTTAACTCGGGTGCCTTGATTTTGGTTATGACCTCACTAGCACAGAGTTATTGAATAGTAACTTGCTAATACTAGAAATATTCTAAATGGAATTAGAAATAGATGTGAGCAGTTCCTAATCCAAGTTTCATGTTCTCTAATGAAAGGAACAAACCTTATACTTTCTAAATAATCTTATGGAATTAATACTATTAGGATAGAAGTTTTCTTTCTCTCTTTAGCATTAATTACAAATTTGTCACTTGTCAGTTGCCTTATTTGAAGACATAGATGGCGAGATTATTGCACATAGGTTTTACTTTTTTTAGACAACTAAAGCACAGATAATATGAGTAACAATTCCTTACTTCTTTGGTCTCATAATTTTTCATAAGGCTTATATTCAGAAAACTTTGTAACTGTTTACTTAGCTTATAAGGTATGTATTGTAAGTAGAGACCTTTAAACAGAGCATGGTTGATCCATGTGCCTATAATGGGCTCTAGGAAGAATTATGCTCATTCACAAGATACTGCTTTTGAACCACATTTATATAGATACCAGCATGGGCAAATCTGTAACAAGTAGTTAGTATCTACTAGGAACAGGTTGTTATTAGTACTACGGTAAAATGTGCCTATAAAATTTTATTGCCCCCCCTCTTCCTGAAATCAAGATACAGAAGCATTCTTTGTTCAAATCTCTGTCAGTTACTTTGGCAGGCATGATTTTGTAAGTTCATGCCCAATGTTCCAGAAGTTCTTTCATCATGATGTGCTCCTATCATATTTGAGATGCTGAGTCCAATGAACTACTTAAATATTTCTATGTGGTGTTCAATCTGCCTATTGCTGCAGACAAAAAAAATCATTTCAACTGTGATTAAGAGAGTCTAAAAATTTTGGAATTGTTAATAAACCACATTAATACTCAGAAGTTATTTTTAACATTTCTTATATTTTCTTAGCATGATCCCATCAAAATGACATAGTTTCAATGAGATATTTTGCAAACAAAATGTTACCTAACCCCAAAATAATCTGGTTAATCAGTAGACTCTCACACTTCCCTTAACATTTTCATAGAAGAACTTTCTTGGAGGGGTCTAATCTTTCTTGAACTTGAAGCTTTCCATTGAACTTTATAAGGTAAATACACTAGAGTGATTTGGGCCAGACTGGGCTTTCAAGTCTGTTACTGCTGGTTTTGTTTCAGGGTGTGTTGGAGTTTGGGATAACATCACATGTTGGCGTCCTGCGAAGATTGGAGAGACTGTCACTGTCCCTTGTCCAAAAGTATTTAGTCTTTATTCTGGAAAACCAGGTACTTTATTTTTGTCGTACTTTGTCTGGCTTCTCTTTGGTATTTCAAAGTGCTAAATATAGTTTATTTGCAGTTTAAAGTTTTTATTTTATTTTTTAAAGATTTAAAATAATATATTCTTAACAGAGCTGTTCATGATATGTCATGTAAAGAAGAAATAATTGTCTTTGTGGTCTGTGTGGTGTTCTTTGAGCCACATACTAAAAATATATTCTGATACAGTGACTCATAAAAGGCCAAAGACATTGCTTGCTCTTTTCAACCTATTTGTGTTAACATTAAGGCAGCTGAGCCTGACTGACACCTTTAACAGCTGCCAGCAGGTCACACGCAGGTAGTTCCTTCTGTGATGAAGGAGGTGAGCTCTGTCATGCCTTCATGAGAATAATGAGCCAACATTAATACATAATACCTAAAAACTATCACTATTGGAATTTATTAGGAAATCTTTATTCTGGAACTTGGAAAGAGCTCACTGGTGTCTCAGACTGCTGGAACATTTAACTGTTTTAAGTCTACCATCTTCTGCACCATCTTGCCAATACATCATATTGAGTTTTTATTTTGCACTTTGGCTTGTTAGTGGGATTTTAAAAATAGATGATGCATGGATAGCATTTCACATATGTATCTTATAATGCAGCAGGAAAGATCTTACCTCTGTTGCTCAGGTAAGAATTTTTTGTCTTGAAGAGCTAGTGAAAGATGTAAAATTTATCACAGTGATTTAAATCTGCTTTTAAGGGCTCTGTGTAGAGCTTTTTAAAAAGATTAGTTTTAACATAGGGGCTAACTTGGGATATGACTAAAAAACCTTTATTCTCAAAACTGTTGATGAATTCTTGTTCCAGTAAAAAAAAAAGGTAACTAAAACAAAGGTTTTCATTCCTGGAGCTGGTGAATCTTGATTAATTTATCATGGATAGTCTAAACAGTTTATAAAGGGGAAGGTATGTGTAATCTTCACTAAATCTTGTGAAATCTATAAAAGTATTCAGATGACTCAAACAAAGATGTTAAAGTATTGTCATGAGACAAGACAAACTAATAAATATCAGAAGTTCAAAATCTGAATTAAATCACACTGCTTCTGTCTGTTTGCCAAAAGCTAGAGAACACACACTCTCTCTGGACATTGCATGTTTGAGATTTAACAACTACTGGTATCTTGTATCACAATAACATTTTAGTTTTCCTATAAAACAACTGCAATAAATATTTAAGCCTGAAAACTTCACAGTGCATTGCAGCTCTATGTCGCTTGGGCCTGGCGTCTTCCTTTTTATAGTTCTCTGTAATTTTCCCATGTACAGCTTTTTTCATAGCTACCTGTTTACTTCTTCCTTGTAGAAGTAACAGGGTGGTTTTTTAGAGCTACTTGTGCAATTAAGAGGACTTAAAAAATCTTGTCGTTCTATCATTTCAGAGAAGTAAGACAGCAAACATCTTGCATCGTTGATTCGATTAAGATCTAAGTATCTCAGCACCTTTATAATTTGATTATGCTCAGGAATATATAATTTCTTAAATTCACACAGAGCACACTTCACTTGATTCTTGTGGCAGGAAATTATAAAAATATATTTAAACAAGAAATCTAACTCTTTTTATTTAGACAGATTTGTGAGGTTTTATTTTTTTCAAGGTTTAAATGGAATTAAAATTCTACTGCAAGATGATCTAGACTACCTTATTTTTTATGGAGGTATTCCAAGTCACAAGCTGGCTTTTAAACACTATCAGTACTTTAAGGGGTTTCCTAATTTAAATTGTGAATTAAAAAAGTAGTTTTCTTCTCAAAGATGATGTAAAGATAAAACTTCTGGAGAATAAGCTTTTCATTTCTTCTGTGATCATCAGGGTTATAGTTTAAGCAAACCACATAATTAATTCTCTATTGAATATTAGTAACTTTATATTAAATGACTTGACTGTAAAAGCAATCACATTATCCGATAATGGTTTTTCAGTATTGTAAATAACTACGTAAGTATATGGGTACCAGAAAGTTACTCTGGGAATTTTTTATTCAAATGTATGTGTTAAATTATAGGTTTTAAATGAGATTGCCATCTGAAATATTGAATTGCAGGGAAGAATGGTGTACAAATAAACAATGTCATCCATAAAACGTCTAACTGTCTTTTAAGTTAGAAGGCCTTAGAGTACTGCCAGGAGAAAATACTTCAGCATGCTGAGTGCATAGAGTCTTTTTTCTTGCAAAACTGGCTTTGACATAATTTGTGGTTCTGTTAACATATTCCTCAGCTCGGCCTAGTCAGAGAATCTTGATGTACGTTTAAAGTGAAGACTCTTCAGAGTATACACAGGTTACATTTTCTGTAAAAAATACCATGTCTATGCCAAATGGCAGAAGTGGTCCTGTTGTTTGAGGAGATGCTGTGTTTTAAGGTCAAGGCTTTGTTATGAGCTGGACAGATTTGGTTGTTCGTTGCTCAGCCATCTGTAGGATATTTACAACTTTCCACTGAAGACTTTATACAAAGAACAAATTCCAGTCACCAATCAGCAATATAAAAATCACAAAAGCTTTTGTTTGGAGTGTATATAGACAGGTCTGGTTATTCTTGTCCAAAGTTGATCCCTGACATAGATTTGTTCTGTGGTGAAAAATAGGCATTTTTAAGTCAAAGGCCAGTAGTAAGCCGAACCAAATGAAATGAAATGAAATGTTATTACAGATTTCAAATATCATGGATGTAAAAATGCTGTAGGAAGGTGAGGGGGGTTAACATTGTAAGAGTAAATTGTAATAATTTTAAGGAATATTCTTTCAGTGCCCTCAGTATTCTCCTATTGAAACTGTTTCATAATGTATAAACATTAGTTCCTAATAATTAAATTAAGGAGTAGAGTCACAGGTTGCCCCATCTCATCTGCATGACTTCATCCAGAAAAGAGTCAGCTCCTTCTCTCAATTCCAACCAAAAAGTCCTTTCTGAAATTAATAGATGTCGAGAATTCCTTTCCAGCCGTACTTGGACATCTCCTGTACATCCCTTGGTTTACATTGTTTCAGCGATTGCTCAAAGAGTGAGGTTCAGCATGCATATTTCTTTCCTCATTCTTCAACCTCTTGCATAATTTGGCCTTTAAAGTACATCACTAATTCTACCAACAATTGCTGTGGCAGCAATTCCACACGGTAATATCTAAAAGCTTTTAAAACTCTCAAGTAGATGATTTGGTATTGCCTTCTCAGAAAAGCTTAAATAGGAGGTTAGAACAACTCTCACTTAAATTCCATTTCTATGAAATTACTTTACCTACAAATTATCTTTTTAGAGTGAACTGAAAGGATCCCTCTAGAATACTTTGAATGAAACAGCAAAATATTTCAGGCTTTTGCAGATGTAACAGAAATAGCTGTTATACCAAAGCAGAAGGCTGCCATCACAGCTTGGAATTACTTTTTTTTTTTTTTCTCTAGTGCAGAGGCAACTCAGAGCAAGAGTAAAATCCAAAGTACTATCACTGAAAAGCACGTGAAAGGAAGTGGCTGGGTTGTGTTAACAGAAGTCCTAGGAAACAGCGGATGAAGTTAGGGTGTCTAAAGATTCATTGATGATGAGACTTCTGAATCTCTGATTTAAACTCTCAAATTTTGCTTTACAGGAAATATTAGCAAAAATTGTACGAGTAATGGATGGTCAGATATTTTTCCTGACATCTTAAGTACTTGTGGATATAATGACTATGAAGATGATTATAAGGTAGGAAAAATACTTTTCTATTCATTTAGATGCTGATCTTCAGTACAGCTATCAGACATACTCTGCTTCTAAATAATTCCTATTTTACAGTATCAGAATTAATGAAAATCTGTAGTATTTTGTTGGTAGCAATAATTGCCATGTGCTTGGATTGCAAATGTCATATAAGATAAAATGAGAAAAGTAGAATTCGGTAACTATTTGAAACTCAAGACTATGAACAGTTGGTAATTGCAGTAATGCATCTGTATTTCTAATATTGCAGTGTTAGTTGGCTTGGGCACAGTACGTTTTGCATTGTGTTATTTCTAGAAGTTTCTATTATAACAAATCCTAATATTGAAATAATGTTACTAATACATGCACCACTTCATTGCTGGTATGTGTTCAAGTAATAAGTAAAATAGAATTAATTTAGGTAATTTAAATTACTGCAGATTTTATATAGAACTTTAAATTGTGTTAGTAATTAGAAGTGGTTCAAAAATCTGTCAAGATATCTTAAATACACTCTAAATGGAAAAATGACTATGTTCACCTCGCAGATACTATTTCTTGTTCTTTTTGTGGAGGGAAGTACTTTTTTAATCATGTTTTACCTGTTTTCTATCTCTTTTCCTACTGAGGCTAACACAGCAAGATTTTGTTTACAAGCATGAGCTCATAGTGTCAGCAAAACCCTTCTTACCATGAGCAGATGAAGTACTGTCATGAATAAAGATTCTTGGCTGGTTGGGATTTTCTGGGTTTTAATCTGTGTGGAACAGTGCTAGCAGCTCTGTGCTGTCTGTTTTGCAGAGATGTGCTGGCATTCTCGCTAAGACTAGCTGGCATTCTAGCTCATTCTTACTGTCTCTTTCTGTATTTAAAAGCCCAGTCATTGCTGTAATTGAAAACAAATAATAAGGAAAATGAATAGAATATGTTGTTTTCCCAACTTTTCTGAAGCATCAGTATCATCTGACAACTTGGGAATGCACACACATTACTTCTAAAACAGCCGATTTCAAACAGTCGTTCAACCCAGAAATCGTCATGTGGAATGAAAATGGGTCCAGACTTAAAAATTCAAATTAACAAACGATAACATTTCAAGTAGTGAGAAATACTTAATTAGCAGATGAACTAGTATAATAGAAAAGGAGTTCTTGTTTGACATATTCATTAGTAATTAGAAGGAGGAGAATGAAATGCTAGTTCATTCATACTTGCAGGAATGAACCTAGAAAAACTGCAGATAGGAAGTAGTAGCGAGTAGCAACACAAACAAAGGCCCGGAAAAGGGCAAATAATAAACCTGAGAGAATAAAAATTGGAAGAGATGTGGAAAGCAGGTACTGAAAAAATTATTAACACAGGTAGAACAATAGAATATCACAGATGTAGGGAGTATGCAAAGTAAACGCATAGCATGTTGCAGGGAGAGAAAGGGGAAATGCAAGAACTGATTGCATTTCAAGCAACATGGCCTGGTCCTTTTTTCCTAAGTACCAGCACCATTGCTCAGGGAATATTGTTTTCCTGAAGATCATAATCTGGTTATTTCAGTGGGACATTAATTTTTATTTGACCTAGAATTTCAACAAAGAGCTAAAAATGAAATTCTGAGTATTTCAATACTAAATATTTTGGACACAACAATGTCATGCAGCAATATGGTTTGCAGATGATGCATGAGGTTGCCCTCAAAGTAACTAAGGAGATCATATTTTAGGGAAAGTGGCAAAATACTTTTCTTATGGTAAGTGATTTATTAATAGGTACCAAATTATTATGCTGAAAATTCACTTAAACAAGAAAGCTTATTTAAAAATACCATAAGCATGTTATCTATTATTTCTCTGCTGAAAGAACTTGTCTATTTCCACAGTTTGCATTGATGTTACTCACACTTAAAATGTTCAATTTTGATTCCATGTCAAATGGTATATTAGGAGGTTCCATAAAAAGAAATTATTTGCTTAGCATTTTCTAATTAATGATAAGTTCCCGATACAGCACCCTTAAATTGAATGTTTTATTTTAGATCTTCTGCTATTAATCTTTAGTGCTCCTGCCTATACTTATAGGGGTGCAATTTGACAAGTCTGACAGTGTCTGAACAAACTCTCTGTATTCCATCACATCAAATTGTACATCTAAACCTTTATTACATATTTCCAGTCTCTTTCCTGTAAGTAAACTAGTTATTGCTAACCTTCAAGATTAAATTTTAGGTTCATCTTAGTCATTAAAGTAATCGTGGATTGGTTTGTTTTTTTTTTTCCTTCTATATTTTTGTAGAGCTCATGGTAGCACAAAGGCAAAATAAACAGCTTGATTTGACCATGCCGAAGTGTGTTAACCCAGCACAAGCCTCACTGCAAACTTTCCTTGACATATTTTGATACTTTCTGTCTAGACTGAATAAGCTAGAGATGTGTCCTAGGTGTCTTCAGGGGCTATTAAACTCTCTGTCAACATTATTAATATATGGCAAGATGCCGGGTGAATGTAAAGGACTGAAATGCATCCGCTTTATTTAAAATAATGACTGGGTGGTTCATAGTGTGAATTGGCCCCAGCTCCCCAATATATAGTTTACAGTCTATGTGATTTGAATGCACAGGGTCATACAAAGACAAGTTCACTGAGAGAGATCTTCAGGGCTGTTAAATGTGGTGATGGTGTTACAGCTTGTGCATTAAGTAGAAACACCATTTATAAAAGAAGTATTTCCATATTTGGCCAGTTTCCTGAAGTGTTCACTGGTACACTTGCTGTCTGAGAGAACATCCTGGGTGTGCTACACACTACACAATATGGATACGCTACCCAAGACAAATGGAGTCAAGTCAGTGAGGTCAGGACTGACACAAAACACTGTCTTGAATCTCTGTAGCTACTTTTAGAAAACAGATGCATTGCTACTGTCTGTGAAGTGGATCATTGCACTCAACTAATGGATTGTTTGTATTGAATCTAAATGGAATCCTTCCCTCTTAACAAAATGTAATACAAGGCAGCCGTCTACCAGCACTTTTTCTGTGTGCCTATATGTCATGCTGTCTTTATTTACATTACCTTTTCCATCTTTCATTACTTTTTCCATAAGATGTGATTAAGAGACCTTAAAATAAATACAATTCCAGTGAGAAGGGTGAGGCCTGAATATAAGCTGATATTCTCTCCTGTAGAGCACAGTGGGAATGTAATTGATTAATTGCAGACTGTTCAATGACACCTGAACGCCAGCACAGAGTGAGAATGTTCATTTGTGCATTTATAAAGTTGTCATCTCTCCCACTATGGCTAGGGAACTTTGAAAAAGAAGATATTCTTACTGACATATTTAAAATTAGTGATGTGCCTATTCTTAAGAGATATTTAAGGCAATGCTGGTCCCATCTTTTTTTGTGTGGTTAGGCTTAAGGTGAATTGAAGGAAGAATGTGTCAGAAAAGGGATATCATTAATTGCTCTTATAAAAATTATAAAATACCATGAGGAACGATGATTTTATTACATGGATTTTTAGTAGATTTGGGGCGGGGGGTGTGTGTGTATACCATTTAAAAATGTGTAGAAATGCCTGATAAGAAAAGAGTAAACAACATGTATGTCTTTATCACAGTTGATAGTTATTCTCTTATAACTGACTGCTCCAGGAGTTTCGAAACGGCTCCTGTGCTGTTGATTTTTCAGAAGGAAAGAAACTAGGGGTCTTAATTCCTCTTCTGTTTGCATTTGCTCATTTCAGTGTTTCTAAAGCACTGAACTCATTTGATAGGCCCAGCTCTGATTTTATGTTGTTTGTGTGGTTTAAGGTTTTCTGACATGTTCTGTTGGTATGAATATTTGGATATTATGGAATGTACTCTGACACTCTGATATAGTTGTAATCGTAATGGTATCTCTGAACCCTAGACTCTCTACAGTATCACAGGAATATACTAGTGCACAGAATACAAAATGAAGAGTCACTTGGGACGATAATGATCATAAATACTTTAGTAACGATAATTACATTTATAGTTAAATGAAAAAAGAGGTGTGATTTTTCCTTTAACATTAAGGGTGACATCTGGTCAATAGCAAAACTCCTTTGGACAAATAATCAAGCCCTAAACTTTCTTGAGCATTTTGTCCCTCAGCACTGAACTACCCTCTCACCCCTAGAGGTCCTTCCAAACCAAGACTGAGGTTTAAAGAGACACTGGGTACCTGTCAACTTTGCCTAGGAAGCTTCTGTGCTCTCTGTTCTGTAAATAAACAGAAGACTTCTGTCTCCAAACTTAATAAAAATAACATGAAGTTGACTTTAAAGAAAACATTAGCAGAAAAAGGTGTCTAAGAAAAAAAAACCCAACAAGTGTGTGCAAGAATAGATTTTATGAAAAAGTGTATTAAAGGTAACACTAATTACATAAACTTGAACTAATACAATTTATTTTTATATGTGTGGTTTTTCATACCCTTTTAAAACCTGTTAACGTTAGGTATCCATAAACAAAGAGGAAACATTTTAGGATTAGATCTTTATGGTTTAAAAGCAGTTACAGATTCTGTAAACATTACCATAAAATTGTTCTGAAAACCATAAGCCACTAATATTCATTGTGCCTAACCATATATTTTGTTTAATTTACTCGTTGTAATTTGAATATTTTTCTCAAAACTTTAAAAGTCAATTGTTGAATTTCTTTTTTTTTTTGAATCAATATTGCTCAGATAATCATGTGAATATTTTGCAGAGGCCAGCTGTTCTTGCTACTGTTCCAAAAGTACTTTTTTTGTTAGACTTGCAGAAAATTTAATTTCTATTTCATGATGGCAATGCATGACTCGAATCAGTTTATGCTTGGAATACAGTTAGAAAATCTAAAGGGCTTTTGATATTTGTCTTAAAATCTTTTAAAAATACAAGAATAATATAGTTTCAAATTCTGTTTTAGTAAATCTATACCTTCTTTGCACTCACTGTAGTCCTGTCAATCCTGCAAATTTTTTATTAAGTTTGGAGGTTGAAGCTGAATTTTTAATTGAGAACTTGCTAATTATGGTTGATACGGAATAGTAAATAAGAAATAAGGCCATCTTACATTAAAGACATTCATTTTTATGTGCTATCAGATTTGGTATTGCTTTGCTTCCTTCTTTTGCAGCAATGCAATAGAAACAGTTTGTTTTTTTGTGTAAAATGCAGTGTAGCGATGAGTATTTAATAGATATAACTAAGTCAATATTAATCTAATTTCCCGTTTTTCAACTATCACAACAAAATGCTGAATTTAATTCTTTGTCTTTGTGGAAGTTGTGTGAATATTTAACGAAAATACCGTTTCAGAACACCATTTGCCAATTTTTTGTTGTATCACTAGGGGTTGCAGAGGTCTTAAAGGAAATTAAGACTTCTATTTACACTCACATGGGAAATTTAAGTAGCAGTATGATAGCATCCTCTTTGATGCTGAGTTTGATAAATTGATGCTTCATGCTAATCATCTAAAATTTTTGCTTCTTTTTAAAATTTTTAACACCTCAATTTAAGTAATTAAAATTTTTCATGTGAGGGAAACAAAATGTAGTAGTGTTTACTTAGCTTTGCAGTAGTTTGTCAGGCAGGGTTAATTTTTGATCAGTATAAAATTTTAAAACATACAAGTTTTCTAATCGGTAGACTAGAGAATAATTAAAAATCTGTGTTGTATGATAAATTAATTTCAGTTGTGTAATTATTTCTTATTTGCTTGTACTTAGTTTGAACAAGATGACCATGGTTAGTATTAAGGCAATATCAAAGCACAATGTCAAAATGTTGTAGGTGTCACGTGGGTGTACAGAATGCCAGAAACATTATTTCAAATTAGGTGTTCTTTCTGAAGGAAGACAACATCTTCTATTCTCCCTACTGGGTAGAAGTGACAGGAGTCATTTTACATGCAGCCTGCCTGACAGTTGCTGTCAATATCAGAGTACATAGCTAGGGGCGAAATTAGAGGCACAGTTACATCAGTGTGGCTGGACAATTGCTGCTTTGTTTGAAGGTTCAGGTGGGGTTTCACCTTTTTTCCTTCATTGAAGAATTTTGAAAGCAGGTACAAGTATGACAGGTCCAATTTCAAAAGATTCAGTCAGTGGAGTTTTTCTGAAATCAAATCTAGACAGATTTGTCAAGATGTTACAGCACAAAAAATGAAACAAGGCCAATGTCTTCATTAGGCATGTTTCAGTCAACCCAATTCTGTTTCAATGATGCTTTTTCATGTCAGAACTCTCTCTTATTATATAGTCTAGTGACTAAAAAAATATAGAAAGTAGTATTTTAATTTCTGTAATATCAATAACTGCCATGCAATTTGCTGACAGAGGACAACAATTTTCATAATTTTATGCCATTTAATGCAATTTACACATCTGCATCCAACAATAGTGTAGCTCCTAACTTTAATAATGGGGTTTTATGATGCCTTCAAAAATAGACAAGGTGAAGGACCTTTCAACTTTCAGTGCTATGAACATAATGAATGCAGCTGGTGTACTTCCTCCTGCTTCGAGAGGTGACACACTTTATATAAGGGGGATGACTCTTAGGAGAATGTAAATATAATGACTCCTGTATTTCTTGCCAGTGCTATAGAATTTGCCATTAGATGCTTTCTAAGGACTGAGTTCATCTCAGTTGCAAGTTGTTAATACCTGAAGCATGAGAGAACCGAAGTAAAGTATGTCTGAGTGAAAGTCCTTTATTGCCTTCAGGGGATTTCTGGACCATTCCCCATTCGCTTTAGGAGATGCTTTTACTACTGACTTTGAAAATTCACTCCTTATACAGAAAAATAATCTCAGAAATGCTGTTAGATAAATCTATGTTGAATTCTGAGACTGCCTGCAAATCCATTTAAGCTGCATTCCTTCTGCTTGAATGTTTATGAACGATTTTTTAAAAGAACATCATTTTTTTCTTCACACGTTATTCCATTTGTCTATTTATATGATGCCTTTGCAAACTGACAGCCTCCAAACTTGGCTAATTTGGCAGCGTAATGACAGATCATAGTCTATCCAGGTCAGTCAAGAGCAGACCCAAAAGGAACAATTTGTCCACTTAACCATGAGAACGGAGGGGTTATGAATTAGATAGAAACTCTCCAGGAAATTATGAGGGCATTATTACAGACAGGTCAGTCAGGAGCTTTGTGCAGTATACTTTATTGGTAAAAACAGCAGGTAGTATTTTATTCATAAGGGACGGAGGCCCTTAGGCAAAAAATACTATTCAGTGATACTGTTCTCTCTCCCTTCACCTATTTGAGTTTGGATTCACATCTCAGGAATTAGAGGACACGAGTCAAAAAAAGGCAAGTTACACAATGAGGTATTAAGAGCAGACATAGTTATAAGACGTTGATTGTAACATTTAAAATGTGTTAGAGAAGGCAAACATTAAAAATAGTAACTCTTAATGTTTTTATCAGAACTTTTCCTCAAATGCAAAGTAGGAATGCTATTAAACAACAAATTCAAAAATGGACATCTCAGGTTTTTATTAACATACTGAGTTAACAATACTGTCTTCTGCAAGATATCCTTCAAGAGAAAAGCACATTTGTATTTTACAGCAGCTAGAACTGGAGTTGTGGTCACCTTGTGCTCTGCACTAATTTTACATTAAGTCAGAATGACAGCTCCTTTGGACCAGTGTCATGCTTTAAATGAATGTAAATTATAACAGAATAAAAGAATTTAAAAGACTAAGGCTCAAACTCTAGCTCCCCAAAAACCTTAATCAGTTTAACTATGTGTTTTTGAAGTATTGTGAATTGATGAACATTGTATTTAATTTTATTTAAATTAAGTTTCCTTGAATTAGCTTAACTTCTAACTGACTTACAAAGTATATATTGTCTGTGGCATGCATAGCTCTATATACTTATTAAAGCCCCTATCTGTTGTGAGAATAGTGCAACACAGGAAGAAAATCTGGAGTTTTTATATATTTCTGTGGGAAAACAGTATTTAAAGCATAGCTTAGTCAGTAGCTTCTGACACTTGACCTGTTAGGAAATTTCCCTTCAAAGTGCTTTTGAAAAGATTTTAAAAGAATATGGTATATTTTTTTCTTCGTTATTTAATTACTTGACTTGTGGTGTCAGAAATCCCATGTTGAATCTCAGTTAGAAAAAGTCCAAATAAAAGCAAAAACAAATGCCAGAGGTTAAATGTTCGTCTTCAAAACAAGATGGAAAAAAAAAGAATAGAGGAAAAAGTCATAATGAAAATAAAACCCAAAGTTTTGTAATGCTTTTTTACTGCCTAGTGGAAAGCTGACCAAATCAGTGGAGAAACTCCTGGGACAGAGTCACGTTGTCTAATTTAGACATGTGTCATCTACATCCACGCTAGTCTCTCTAGATTCTGTCTGTATTTAATGAAGAAAGTATGTGGTTTTACTTCACTATCCTCCTAAATTTTTATATGCCTGTTTTAGGATGACATGAATATCACTCTGCTGTTTCTGCTTCTTGGTTATAAAGAGAATCTTGATACCTACCTCAAATGGCCTCATGCCTGCAAAATTCTGTGGCTATTAGTGCATCTGCTTTGGTTGAATTAATAGTAAAGGATGTTATGACTCATTTTTGTGCAACTGTTACACTCAGTGTTGGTTAGAGGCCAAGGACTTGAGTAATGAGCTCTCAAAAATGTCAAATGTTCAAGAATAGCTACTTTCTATTATTGAAAGGAAACATGCAACTTGAAATTACTTCTTATAGTTGCTGGACAGTTTGATCTCATGTAAATATGGGTAAGTAGTCACTGGCAACAGAATCATATAATCCAAATTGCTAATGTCTTTATTGTAAGCTAAACGCATGTTATTTATTCACGTGGTAAGTATGCAGAATTCTTTACACGATCTGCAGAAAAAGGAGTTCAAGGCTGTTGTCAGTTAGCCATGATCAGCAGCTCAGCCCCACACAGCAGCTCACTCACTCCCCCATTATGGGATGGGGGAAGAGAATCAGAAGGGTCAAAGTGAGAAAATTCCTGAGTTCAGATAAAGACAGTTTACTAGGTCAAGCCAAAACTGCATGTTCAAGAAAAGCAAAACAATTCCTTGTGTCCCATCGGCAGGCAGGCATCTTCAGGACTGCAGGACTCCATCACGAGTAACAGTGACTCGGGAAGACAAATGTCATAACACCAAACATCCCTCCCTCCCTTCTTCTTCCCCAGCTTTATATGCTGACATGACATCCCGTGGTATGGAATATGTCAGTTGGGGTCAGCTCCCAACTTCTTGTGCACCCCCAGCCTACTCACTGGTGAGTCCGTGTGAGAAGCAGAGAAGGCAGCACTGTTCAGCAACAGTTAACAGCTTTTCGACACTCTGGCAAGCTACACTTGAGTTACTCACTGTGGGGTCTTTTCATTGTCTGTAGAAATATATCCAATAAAGTCCATGTTGACTGCTTACATAGATATAAAAGTTCTTCCTAGAAGGCCCTGTGAAGAGACCCTGCATTGCCGTAGATGTTTATATTTGCAGTGTAAACACCTAATGCTACGATTTCTGCCGACACAGAGTTCCTAGGAATGCATTGAAGCTCTGCAAGTAGACAGCAGAGTCTTTATATAAAAAGAGCAGTAAGGTAACACTTTCAGTGTTACCATTTTAACCAGCCAGGGACACCAACTGAAAAAAAGAAGAAAGGGGAGGAAGGGAAAGAAGGGAAGGAAGGGAAGGAAGGGACCGCACAATATTTATTTCGGATTTTAACTGAGGAACTTTCTTGTGGTCTTTCTAATGGCACTGGAAACTTCATTAAATCCATACTTTCCTTTATCCCTGCAGTAAATGTATATTATGTAAAGCAAGCAAAGCATTAAAATGTCAGGACTGTTGTCAAAAAGGCCATCACAGCTTAATGCTCTAATTAAGGTTTCTGTTTCCTGTGACACCTCATATACCGCCTTCAGCTCCTAACAAGCACAGTCATGCCAGTTGCTATCAATACACTTAAGATCTATGGCAGATATGTTTCCCTTATTTTTCTCTTTTAACCATATCAGTGGTAGTGCAGTTGTGAGATTCTTCATTTCCTTTCACATTTCATTTGATCTTTTCTATATCTGTATAGTTTTGCTAAATGACTGTCCAACAAATTTAATCATGAATTGTGGTTGACAAAGTTACCTCTTTTCTTGGCCTTTTAAATGCTGTAAAAATAAAACTATTAAGTATTTTTCTTTTCCTTTTGCTGTCTCAGTTTATTTCAAAGTATTGCTTACTTGCTGCTTTTTACAGAGATTGGTCAAGAAGGTGAGCAATTTAACCAGATGCACTAAATATTGAAATCCTGTTATACATAGCACATTCTACATGGCTATTAAAAACTTTAATTTCATAATATGGTAAAAAACTTCACAGCTTTAATATTTTATCTAGCTTGAATGGAAAATAATGTCAGTCTAATGACTTTGTTGTAGGCATAACTTAAGAAGCAGCTTAATTCTGAGAATATTTAGCATTATTGATGTCATTCAGAATAGGATTTAATGCAATATGTAGCTGGTAAAATTACAGATAACAGCAGTTAATCAGTGGACTGGGCACTTCAATCTGCTTTTCCTCTGCTGAAAAATGTATTTTCCAAGTTTTAGCAAATAACTTTACTAAAGAAAGAAAGGGTTGTTTGGGTCACAACTTAATAAATTATTTGAACATTTTGATTAGGAAATTAATGAGAATTAAACATGTCTTCAAAAATAAACTTATGTATAAATACATTGAAGTGTGCACTAGAGCAGAAGGACTGAGAGATTCTCTCTTTCAAAGATAATCCATTCTTTCAAACTGTGGCTCATTCTTCCCGGTTTGAATGTTTATGGAAGCTGATGAGTATCATAATTTCTTTGACCTCGTTGACATGGGATAATCAGCTGAAATACTACCAGCTTGTGTGTCTTGTTTTGAATTCCTAAGGCTCAATTTTCTACTGAGGTCACTCAATTTTCTACTGAGGACTCAAGATGTTGCAATGCAAAAATGTGTTGGAATAAAGATACAACATCCTTATCATGTATTGTAGAGTAAAGAGTGAATATAATGCTATTTTTTACCCTTCAGAGCTATTGAATGGAAAAATATATCATTTCATGGTCAATATTACATATCGGTAAGTGGTTTCTGCATATATATTTTTCTGTGCAGGTCAACTTCTATGTAAGGGTGAAGGCAATTTATACCCTTGGACACAGCTTATCTCTGATTGCTCTTACAACAGGAAGTATAATTCTTTGCCTTTTCAGGTATGTGTTTTTCAGGAGTAATGGTTTTAACTGTTGTCCAGTTGCTTAGGCATTTAGAAAATGCTTTGGTTATACACTTTCCTCAATTAAACAGCTGACAATAATATGATGATAACTTGATTTTTGCAAGCACCAGCAATATTAATAAATTTGAAAACACTACAAATTTACTGACGTTACAGCCCATGTAAGAAAGAGCAGTCATTTAGGAATGGATTATATAAAACATTTTCTATTTTGAATATTAAAATTGACACCTTGAATTGCTCTTGAAAATTAGTAGGATGTGGGTCTCAACACTGGACAAGTGGGCAGCCACTTGCAGAAGCTTCTGAGTGGTCTCCAGAGGTAATCAAAGGTAATCATTAATTTCTCCAAGTGGGGTTGCAGAGGTGTAGATAATTGTCATGAAGGATAGTGCTTGGTGTGCAGTGGTTTTGTTAGGTAGTGTTAGGAAAGGCAGTACTGTCAGTCATTTTTGTGCAATTTCTGAGAGTGGTCTGAGACTGAAAGCAATCTCCAACTGGTGAAAGAAATTGAAAAATGGTATTACCAGTATCATAGATTTTCTCAGTCTCTCCACCTTCATATGCACAACTTATACCTGTCTAATAGAATAGCCTTTGTATCTCCATCATAAACTTCACACAACTTTGCCTTTCCACTCTGCACCAAGAAAAACAAGGCAATGCACCTCTCAGATTTGGTAAAAAAGAAGCACATGTAATTTCTAGAGGACAGCATGTTGTTTGTCAGAGACTCATTTCTCTGATGAACTATTCCTGTGGTAAATTCTGTAAGCCTTTTAGTCTGCCATCAATTTTTCTCAGTATTTAAATATTCAGAAACTATTCAGAGCAGATAAATAACTCATAATTATATTTTGCAATATCTTGGAAAAAAGTTGAGTGACTCGTGGTTATCTTCTTTCTACCAGGCAGATAGTGCATTTTCAAAACTGCTACAAACTAATAACACGTTTAAGACAGTGTGTTACAGACATGTGAATGTTGTCCATCACCAGGAGTCAACTATAACAAACAGATCAAGAATTTCAGAGGTGTACTCAAACCCTTCAACTCGCGTTTAAATGTGCAAGTTGAGAACTCACAATCTCTCTGCTGAGTCAGTGGAAAGACCCAGGCTTTTTTTTAAGGGGAAACATAAGGTCTTCTAAATCTGTCCTTAAAGAAGCCTGTTTCTGTTATCTACAGGGTGTGTAGGGGCTTCCTAACATACTGGGTTGAATTAGGAACCCAAATAAGTTGTAGAAATACCCTGTTCAGTATACAGTTTCCCAAGCAGGTAGCAAGCAGGCAGTTACCAGGGAAGGCTGCAGCTGAAGCAGCTGTAAATTATGAATGATAGAATCGAATGCAATCGGCTATGTGTGTGCATGTCTGTCTCTCAGACATGTAGGGCATCCCAGTTGTTATAGTCATTTTTAAGGACAGAGTTTGCAAAATCAGAACGTTCCTGTAAATTTTACCTTTGAGCTACTCGGCTGGTAGCACCTCCTATCCAAGAAACATACTTTGCCCTGACAGGTCCCAAGGTTCTTTATAGAGAATGTCAATATACTATTCATACAAGATCAGTCACTCACTCCTGGAACACATTCAACTTTGAATGTAACCAGGAAACTTTTGCCTTGCAGGGTTTAATAAGGAGAGCAAAGAACAGGTTTAAGTGAAATGGTCTAAAGGAGATTTGGAAGCAAGTAGTGAGTTAAAAATCAAAAGTCACTCATGCAGTAGGGTTGTCAAAATCCTGATTTCATTCAGCAGGGTTAGGATTTGAACTCTGGGTATTAGTAACACAAGAGATTGTTAAAATTGTGCATTGCTGGATTTGTATGTATGTTTCAAATTATCCTGCATTTAATCCTAAATATGTGTTGTATTTTTCATGAAAGAAAATATGGAATAATGTGGAGTTTAATTTAATTGTGGGTAATGTGTTCATGACAATGAAGTGGAAATTCTTTTTCAAGTATTATGACTTGACTTCTGCGGTCCATTATATGTTGTTATGTACTGTCTGACGGGATAGATACAGCCTTAAGTCTTTGCAGTTGTTCACAATATCAGCTAGAAGCACATGAAAGACAGAACTACTGGGTGGGGAAAGGAGAGTTGTTTATGAAAGTTTCCATGCAGCTGCAATATTCTGGTTTGCATTTCTTCCAGAGAAATGGGCTTGATTTTAATCTTTACTGAAACGTTATATGGGATCCCATTATTAATACCTGTAAAGGACGCATTTAGAAGCATTGTAAAAGGAAAAAAGGAAAGGATTTTATATCAGGCTAATCTTTTAATCTCAAAACAAAGGCATAAAACATGAATATCTATAAATAGCTTGCCAGACTAAGCTGATGTCATTTTTTTAGTTACTATAGTTCCACTCCTCGCAGAGTACTCTCAGGACTTGCTATGATTAAAGCTAATGGATAACGTTCCAGCATAATAATTTCCTGTTTATTTATATTCTATATTATTTATAGAGTAAAGCTAATGACTTTGATTTAGTAAAAATAAGTTGCTTTACCCATTTTAGAATACAAGTTTCTATTTCTTTATTTTGTCTAAGTTTTAATATATCCTAAGGTTTTAGAAAAGAGAAATAAAAATTATTGAAAATATATAATATTTTTCAGATATTTTAGAAACTGTTGTTTTGTTCCAAGTGAAAATAAATTGTAGAACAGCGTATTTCTACATAACACTGATATTCTAGATCTTACTAGAGCTCTTAGTGTACTTCTTTTAGGGTTATTCCCGTATAACAAAACCTTCCAAGAAAAGTCAGTTTCTCTGATACATGTTTCTTACCAAGGAGAAAAGTCCAAATCTCCATCATTTCCACAAGATGTGGTTTTAAGTGCATCACCTGTCTGTAAATGTTCCTCACATGATAGCTTTGAATCATGAAGTAGTTCTATCAAAGGAATAAGCATGATAGCTTTTGTTTTGTTGTTACAGAACAGCATTTCTTTTGTATTCTGAACCATCATACATATCTCAAATAAAAATACTTTCTTGCCTACTACCTCCCAAAAGTTGTCTTGACAGCCTTGTATATCCAACGTTTATTGTTTCAACCTCTGAGTGGGATGAAGAACTAACCATCTAAATTAGTTACTCAAGAAAAATATTTTCCTCCCATTTTCAGCTTGCATGTGTCTCTGAACTCCGTAGGAACATAGGATGCAGTCTGACATCATAGTGTTTTTTCTCAACACCTTTTTTAGCAAAGGACATGCATAGCCACAGAAGTCACTGGACTTCTGACAACTGCTTTCAGTTCAGTGTATTATTGTGTAGTTTACCAGTCTGGGGGCTAGGAAGATGGATCTCTGTTTCCCAGCACTCACTGTGACTGTCCTTGCGTTAGTAATTTCAGAATGGATTATCTGGTGTTCTTCAGTAAAATTGAAAACATGAAGACTACTTGAAAGCTGCCACTGCACACCACCGGAATATCCTATGGCATCTTCATTCCTTCATTGCTTGTACTTGCTAAAATGCCCTGGCTTCTGGTTTATTTTCAGGTGCAGTTCAAGGTGCTGGTTTTAACAAAAGAAAACAACCCTTAGCTAAGTTTCTGGGGATTTGCTATTAAAAATATACTTTAAATGGGAAGATCTTGAAGGGAATTTTAAGTGAAAAGCCTTCAATTTATACTTTTGTCCTCTGAGCACTGATTCACTCGGAATATTTAATTTGTCATTTGTTTGTCAGGCTGTCACGCGGCTGCTGCTCTAAACAGAAGTTTTTCATCTCACTGGATAGAAAGGACAGGCGAGCTAATGTTGTGAATGTATTTTTTAATTGTTCCTCCATGCACTCACATCACAGGATGAAAAGCCATTACATATTAAAATACAGGAGTCAAATAAATCTTAAACCAGAAAAGAATAGGTGAGAACCTGTCTGAAATATATCCAGGTTAATCAAAGTTTTATTTGCAAGAAACACGCTGGGATGAGTGCACACACACGGAAGGATATAATAACCTGGATTTATTGTCAGCTTATGTTCAAGTGTGGGAGAAATACCACTGGGATCTTTTGGTCTGTAATGCTGAAAAGGAGAAAGAGATACTTTGTTTGTATAGTTTGGGCAGCCTCTGATGATGATAAAAGAATACAGCAAGGAAGCATTGACAGTATGACAGAGGAGGAAAGGGTGGACTCTTACTCAAGGTTCATATTACTAAGAAGTGACCAGAGAGTAGTAAGTCTGTTCAAGAGCTTTTTCAAAATCTAAAATGCTTTTTTTTAAATCTCTTCTTAGAAAACTGCATTGTACTCGGAACTACATCCATCTGAACCTCTTCCTCTCTTTTATTCTAAGAGCAATCTCTGTTTTAGTCAAGGATGATATTCTCTATTCCAGCTCCAACACAGCTCACTGTCCAGAGGATCAAACCTCATGGGTAATAAACTTCATTTGCTACCTCGTATAATACCGTTGTGTCACTAAATATTCCTCCCTGACCCTTTTTATCATTTTGGAGTACCATGCTGTCAATGTTGACAATTCTGTAGAGAGAATAATGACTAGCAAAACGGTCTACTAGGAGTAGCCATACAAAGAAGGTTGAAGCACAAATAAAACAAGTTAATGTTGCTTTGCATGTCCATGAAGGAACAACATGTCATCTTCCAAAACAAATCATGACAAGATAGAGCTCAGAATAAATCTGGCCACTGCATTAATCATCTGGAAGAGTGTTACGACAAACCAGAGTGCCATCAGCTAGGAACAATTAAAGGCAGCTCATCTGGAAATGTTCCAGCAGCTTTATCAGGGGTCCAGAAATTGGACACGTAGCAAGGGAGGGAGAGAAATGAGTCAGGGAATTAAATATTTGCAGGAGCTGCCTTTATTAACTCCTCTGTACTTTATGGCTATACCGGAGTGTTGTCATTTGCATTCTTGACAAGTATGTTTACTGCATTTTCACGTAGAGTGGTTAAAAAATCTCAAGTCTTGCTGTTGATCACCATATGATATTCCACATTCTGTCCATCCATTGTTTCAGTCAAAAGTGCAGCAGAAGAACCTTACAAATAATGGTGTAAACCTTCTGAATTTAATTTACTACAATTTAAGCTTGTGAGAAAAAAATGGAAGATACCTTTATATTGATGAAGCCATATTGTCCCAACTCATAAAGTTCTTATCAGTGACTACCAATCTGTATGCATGAATTTGTAATCCAGGATATTTCTAATGAAGACAAACTCTTATTTAGTAGACCCAAAGCAGGCAAAGTAGTTAGTAGGCAGACTGCCAGGGGTAATCAGATGTTCTTAGGTCCTTAAAACATTAATCAATAGACACAATACTACTTGTTTTCTGAAATTTCTTTCATTCTCCAGTTATGAGAATAACAAAGCCTCATAATTTCTTATTTGAAGATGTCCAGTTTTGTGGACTGTTGAATAATTCCTGTTGCATTATATGTGGGATGATCTGATAACAGCTTGGCAAGGCTCTTTTGTCTTGCATTGGCTGGATGATAACTTTCTTACCTAACAGCATGCAGGATTTGCCCCGTTTGTCACGTGTGTCATGTTCCACAGTTCTGCTGCATTCACAGATCTTTGAAAGCACAGAGTTCAGAATGCAGTGTAAGTAGGTCCTGGAGCTGAGTGACACAGAGACATAAATTTGATTGACTCCTTACTGACACCTTTGCTGTTCAGCATCTGGAAGTATAGCTGATACAGATTAGCTGCAGGAGGAAGGGAAAATATTTTGATGGGGGGTTCTGATATGTAAATGGAGACTGTTATACAGGGCAGCATTGGAATTTAAATTTTAGACTTTGACGGCTAATCTGGTTCTAAGTAGTCATAAGTAAAGAAAGCAAATTTCAGCTTGCATTTCGACATGCTTATTTTTCTCCATGTTAAATTTTCTGGCTCATTACTGTTCTGCAGTGAGTATCCCTTCAATGTATACCAAGTCCAGAGGTAGTGTAAGTCTTACCAGATGAGATGACTGAAGTAAGTGTTTTGTCTGGGCTTCTGTCTTTCCCACAGAGCAGGCAGTCTCAGTTTGCTTTAAGACTTTTTCTGGACATGCCTGTATCTCTTCATGAGCTGTATAAGGAGCTAGGTGGCGAGTAGGTGGCTAGTTTTCAGCAGAAACATTGCTTGTAGGAAGATAAAACTAAGTGAAAATATTTCAAGCCTTTTGGCTCTTATTTATCTAGATAAGCACGTACACAAGCATAAATATAGGCATGCATGTTACTTGGGATGCACTGAGATACCTGAGGCACTACAAGGGTCTGCCTGATAAAAAGTAGTATCTCTGGGAGGTGTACGCCCTTCTGTCTTAGGAGCTGATGACTGGGGTCACTGAGGGCATCTCACTTCATAATAGAGACCTATGTTTATGTTTAGGCAGAGGAATCAATCATTAAATGAGTGATTTGCCTACAGAGGTATTCGGTATACTTGGAATTTTCTCAGAAACAGTGGAAGTATGAAGGGTATTTAAAATGAGGGAGTAAAGCAGGCAGAAACAAAAAGTTTTATTTAGTCCACTTTGTTTAGTCTGTTATATTCAGCATATTATCACATTTCTCAGCTCGGTAGGAACAGCAATGTTTTTATGTTCAATTCTTGCATCCCAGATTCCTGCTGGGAAGTACCAAGCAGCAGCAGCCAGCACTGTGGAATGTCAGCAGCACAGACATCTGAAAATTAATTCTGAAGAGTAACACACAGACTTTAAGTATACTGGGACTTCATTTTAAGCATTTTGTTAATTCAGAAGCACTAAAACATTTTCTAAAGGGAAAATGTAATTTTTAAAAGTCTGATCAACTTTTCCTTCTAAGTCTACTTAGGGTATTCGTCATGTAAAGATATTTTTTACTCAGTTTCCCATTTAGCCTTGAAAAAATTCATAAGGCAGTTTCTTTGTTAATTTTTAGTGTTTTTTGAAGCCAGCTGGGATTTTAGTATGCTTACTAGCCACCTTGTAGATGATCATTTAGTCTAACAGCCATTCATTAACTGCTGCAAATGTTTGCCTTTATTGATAACCACATTTTCCAATATTTATGCTATGAAGTTTTCAAAATTTCTGAACTAATTTGCTATCAGACCAATCTAAGTAATTTTTTTATAATTTATTTTCTTTTTATATATACAGTAACATTTACAAAGTCTCAGTTTGCTTGACTGAAGAGAAAAATTCTACTGGACCTGGGTTACTAGTATTACATGGAGAGTTAAGCGCTATAGGATATATTAATAGCAGAACAATGCAGCACCTTTCCTGCAACAGCTTTGATCCCTGTTCTCATATTTCAGGTGGGCTGCAAAGCTATTTTGGTGTTTTTTCAGTATGGTGTTATGGCAAACTTTTACTGGCTCTTAGTTGAAGGACTTTACCTCCACATCCTCCTTGTGCTAATATTCTCCCCCAACAGACACTTCACAATCTATCTGCTGATTGGATGGGGTAAGAACTTAAAACATCTTCCAGTAATATTCTTTTTTTTTCTGTATGAATATATTAGTCAGGTTCAGTATTTCATGCCAAGGGAGTCATGCCATTTCTGTTGGATAGCTCCTCAGACTTACTAGTTCCTCAGTTCGGCTCCAGCACAGGTTACAGCTGCTGTGCCATGGGCAAGAGCAGGCACAAAACGGCTGAAGCATAACTGCAGGCTTGCTCCTTGGCACGATTCTGACCTGTGCCAATCTGCACAATGCCCATGGGTTGTTCAGGAGATAGAATGGTGCCACCGCAAAACATATGATTCAGGCCATCCTAATTTAGGAGGAAAAATAAAGTTTAGCTGCACAGCCACAGGCCATGCTATACGGTTTGCCTTTTAGAAAAGTCCAGTAACATTGGCCACCTGGTTTTAAATACATGTATTCCTTTCACTTACAGAAAGTGCAAATATATTTATATGGAGCATTTCAAAACTTCCAGTAATAGGTGGCCATAAAACATTTAGGTATTGCTGGGAAAAGGGAATAAACCAGTGTGTGGGAATGGTTCCTTACGAAATGATTTACTCTTTGGTTTTTATATTGTAGTCCTTGGAAGTGCATTGGGAATGCATAACCTGTATCTGTCTCCCTGAAGGTCACTCTGACAAGTTTAAAGAAAGGCACGTTCTTTGTGTATTAGTTGTTATGACTGCATTTTATAAGAAATAAACCCACTTCCCTGCAGTCTTCTTAATACATTGCTTAAATCATGTAGCTCATCAGATGGGCCTCTCCCGTTGTTCACTGAACTGTTTACTATATGCTGTATATTTGGGGAATAATTGGTTATTTGCAGCCTGAATTTATTTATTTATTTGTTTATTGTGGACTTCTATTTTTGTGATCAACCTCTAAACATCTCTGGGATTTTTCAGGAATTCCTACCATATTCATTATCACATGGACGGTGACACGGATCATTTTAGAGGACACTGGGTAAGTGTGTGGGGGACAAAATGCTTAAAGCCTCCAACTGTGCCAGTACAATCCTTGCCTTCAATATGGTGATCTTCACACAAAGGTAGTTTGCTGTTCTGAAGGGGATTGAGCACAGGATTGAAATTTCAGATGTGGCAAAAAAGGGAGAGGTGTTTAGGAGCTCTTCAGCATGCTGTTTATTCTTGCTGTTTACTTGAAAAACTGTAAGGGCAGGAGAGGGCAGAGATAGGTTATGACTAATGTTAACCCTTGGGACCCACACTGAGATGGAAGTCAAAATAATACTTAAAATAGCAGTGGGGTCCTTGGGTTCAGTGCTGCGATACACGCTGTACAATGCTGGGCATTCTAATTTGCTAACCAGAAACTCAAAAAATTGAAATCTAGATAACTTTGGGTGTATCTAAATTACATTCCTAGAAGAGAAGCAATGTGATGTAAACATATGTAAGATGCACGTAGTCAGGTAAAAAACTATAACTAATTACAGCTAGGCCTGACATTTGGCATGGGAGGGGGAACTGAAATAAGAATTTTGTTTGAAGATCAGACTTGCTGCTCCTGCTGGAGCCAAGGAATAGGAGAGCATTCCTTAGCTAGTGACACAAACACTTTTCACACCTCCTTTTTTCTACCTGACTAATATTTTTCAATTGATTCTGTAAATAAACTGAAAAATCATGTCCTACATGATTTCTAAGTTTTCTTTACAAGACCTCTAACATGTAAAGCAAAGGCTAACTACTCTGGTCCTTTGTCATTATGATCACAGTTAGAGGAACTCTGAAGGGTATTGCCCTTGCTTAAAAACAATCTTTCAGAGCATTTTTTTCTCAGAGTATTTGGACCAAAAGTGCTGAGCACACAGTGAAAATTAAATTGTCAGTTTTTCAGACAAACTTTCAGGTTCAATCTCACAATTTCCTAAACCACTTGCAGACATCTATAACCTAAATGTTACATATAATATATAGAAACATAGAAACGTCTGGGGTGGAAGGGACTTCTAGAGGTCATCTGGTCCAACCCCCCTGCTGAGAGCAGGGACATCCTCAACTAGAGCAGGTTGCTCAGAGCTCTGTCAAGCCCCACCTTGAATGTCTCCAGGGATATTCCCATAACCAAGGAATTGTGTCATTTCAGTTGTATCTGTCAGTTGCTTTAGATCTTCCTGCTACCCAGAGGCTGTTGATACACAAAGTGAAAATAAACTTGGTTTCCCTAGAAGTCAATGTCCTTCATGATGTCCAATGGTACAGTCTAGTGTGCCTGATGCTTTAGCTGATTGGAATATGCATATTAAAACTAGGAAAGTAAAATTAAAAGCAGAAAAAGATTGAATGCCGACTTCTAGGCTAGTAAGACATTATTTTAGTGTGATTTGACTGGTAGTTAAGAAATACTTCTCCGGATAGGTCTTGATTGCCAGATGATATTAATGTCAGCATCATTTTCCCTCTTGTTTTTTTTTCATAGATGCTGGGATACAAATGAGCATGGTGGTCCCTGGTGGGTTATACGAATACCAATTTTAATTTCTATTATAGTAAGTAAACTTTGAAGCATGAATTATAGATCAGTACAGCATTGTGCAGTGCATATAGCCATTATTCTTCACTGCTAGTTGCAGATAGACAAGAATTCTGTTTTAATAAAAAAATAATTATGTTGTAGGAGAAATATTAAACAGATGCCAAGGACATTAATTTTTGTTGCCTTCAAAATTTATCTGACTCCTATTACATGAACAGTTGATTTTATTTGTATGTTGTTCTTTCTTTAACATCTCTCCTGTTTATGAGCCTGGGGGAAGCAAAAACCTAATTACATTTTTCAATGAATTGCAGATTCGATTTGGTGTGTAAATAGATAGCTCTGCAATTGAAAATCTGATATTACTGCAGCCATTAAAAACTATGGTTGTGTATACCTTTCTTTAATTGGTAGCCTACTGAATATATATTGAACATCAAGTATTTGCAAAAGAATACCTTTTGAGAATGTTTCACTGGGCTTTTCTTACACGGAAGTCATTAGAATTACTGGAGTAGCATAATAAAATTCCTGTTCACTGTGATGATTGAGTAATTAACTTTGGGCATAATATACTATGTCTATGTGTCCATTTCTGAAAACAGTTAGAGTGCAAATTAATACATTTCAGGTACACTTGATTTATTTTTAACACTTTAGTTAGAAAAATTAGGACATCATTTCTTGGCATCATCAGTGTCAATGCTACAGCTTTTAAAGAGAAAGCAGAGTAGGCATATTTGTAAGATGACATAAGGTAAGGACTCGCAGAAAAGATGTTTTATGATATGAAGAAATGAGCATGCGACAGAACTACAGCATGAAGGGAAATTGTGTACCTCAAAGAAGCTGGAGAACAGGGGATGGTCCAGAGTGAAGAAAATATGCTGAAAAATTAAAGCAAAACAAACCACCTGGTGTTTGCAGAAAGATGAAAGTCTGTTCTCTGGAGTTTGATTTAAACAGCTATCTGGGAGACAGCTGAGCCTTCATGTTCCGGAAACCAGTGCTTCTCCAAAGAAGTCCTAGACCTGGAAATGGAAGTTATCCAATTGCTCATTGGCAGACTTGAATTGCAACTGGATCTCAGCAGACACTAGAAATTGAGTTTTGAGTTAGAAAAAGGAGTACTGGTCAGTCAGCAATATCCAGTGCATCACAAAACATGGACCAGAATGACTGCTTGAGGCAAAAGAATAGTCTTTTTCTCTTTTTTTTTCTTTTTTTTTTTTTATGGTTCTGTTATTGATTTCATACAAAGGGACTGTGAGTCATAAAGAGACATTTTGCAAAGAGACATTTTTGTCTTGTCGGGTGTACATGGATCTTCTGTCTTCTTCCGGATATGTTTCTTCTCTTAAGCAGCATGTTTTAGGGATGAGAACGACTAAAGATGGCCAAGTGCATCTGCAGTGTGTACTGTGTGAAGCCACTTTCTTTTCTGATTAGATGGTACTTTAGCTGTTGCTGAACTACATATTGCATTTGGGAAGGTAAGCTGTGAAAGGGAGTTACAAAGGCAGTAATACTCACCGTTTCCTGCTGGATAAGAAGTATTTCTGGTTGGAGCATCAAACTACAGCCAGCCCGTTTACTGTGGCAGCTAGAATGTTAGGCAAACTTACTGCTGAGCAAAGTACAGCATGACTACATAGAACAAGAGAAGCTAAGGAAATGTCATGTAAAATTGGTTGTTGATGAATAAAAACCACTGAATTCATGAAAACAAATTTTCGATATAAATACACCATGATAAGCCTCAACATTTCCTGTTACCTTCTAGAAAAAATAGAGGTTGAAGATTCAGATCTTTGAATGTCGAGGTCAGTGCTGCCTGCCATTCAACTACAAAAATACATCATGTGCAAGTTCTTTGGATAGGTGTGGTGAAAGAGTCATGATGTTTTGCAGTAAAAGTGTGATGTACTTACATCATACTCACACAGTGCCTTCAGTCTGCTTGAGAATGTAGGAAGGCTGGAAGACTCACAGAGAATGGTGACATGGATACCCAGCAATAACAAATCGCTTCAGTATTCAGAAGGATATCTGTAATTAGTCAATGCAGTGAACTCAGGAAAACTCTGAAAGAAGCTGAATTTCAAGGAAAATAAAGGAGAGCAGAACACCTAAGCTGAGATTTCTCATCGACTGTCTTCTGTAATGGCATGAAAGAAAGCCCAGAGTATGGCTGATACTGAAAATCTGTAAGAGGAGGAAGAATAGTGAAGAAGACTAAAATAGACCCTGATTGTGAGGATGATGCTATGAATACTTTTGAAAGGCAGAGGAAATCAAGCAGTTTTTAAGGAACAATGGTTTAACTGCAGAAAGTCTGCTCAGTCTTCATGCCATGTCTGTGTTAACTCCATACATTTTCACTGCTTAACAGATTGTACTTCCTGTAAGGTTATTAGCCAACAGTAAACAGCATTGTGAGAGCAAGTTCTGCAGTCACTTCTCAAAGAGGGAATGGCTTAAGTTAATTCAGTGTGTCAGAAACCTTCCTTGGCATCTCCTCCTGACAACTTTGGCTTGAGAAAATTTATTTGGCAGGCTTCCAGACACTGTACATATTTCCGAGTTATTTAATTGGGAGTGACTATTCCAAACAGTTAACATGGTGTTACCCACATTGTCCATTTAGCAAACGCCTCCACAGCTGCGTTCTTCATACTTCCACTTGCATAAACAGCTCTCATTTGGGAAGGATTGGTGTTCAGGTGGAAACAGTACTTCTGTCGCAACAAAGTAACTGCACAATGTTTATCCTGTTACCTCACATTGCAGGTAGTGTAAGGGACTACACAGATGAAAACAGTTTAAATGGTACATACTCAGGCAATGTGTTTAGACTCAAAAACTTACTGTCAGAAGTTGACCACTAGAAAAGGGAACCCACAGCAGCTTGCTGTTGCTCCACTAAAGAGGCATCACTCTCTTGCAGTTTCTCTGCATTCACATTATATACACAGGGAAATGGAAGCTCTTTCCTTGTCCATTAATACTGGCTCCAGTGTACATGTCAAACTAAATGTATATCCCTTGGTCTGTACACTCTGCTGTAGTAAGTTTGTGGATACAAACAACAGTAACAGGCTTCTGCCTGTCACTTTTATAGGAAACTTGCATCAAGAAAAACATCTGAGTCATCATCTACCTGAAGAATGTATGTTATGTTCAGTAAATGCCTATATTTTCTAACATTTCTTTTTTATTCTTCTTTCAAAAATACTAGATATTCCTAATTTTGGATTTAATCTTTGTCAATTCCTTTCACTTCAAACAAAATATTAAATACAGAGGGATATGCAGTTGCTATGATCATGGTTTATTTATTAACATCACAAGCTGCACTGGCTATGTCAAAGACACAGAAAATCATTGGACTTGAAAAGCTTACAGCAAAATCATTAAGACTAGAAAGAATTCCAGTGAGGCAGGCACTGGCTGGTTGGGTACCCAGCCTCCTGATTTGGGGATCTGGGATGGGGTTGTTTAGAAGCAATAAAATGCCCATTGTCACTGTGATAGAAATTTTTCTCTAGGTTGGTTTCTTCTAGAATGTGGTCATTTGACGCAGCTGTTTATGTCAATGGAGCTGTAGTTTTTGGCTCACGTTGTTGCCATGAAGGTGTGGATTCCAAGTGTTCCCTCACATGAATATGGATATACTGTATGGTGTGTGCGGTTTTCTAGCCACACCAAACAACCCAGCACCAGAAGGGCTGTTGAACACAAGATGCCAAAAGCCAAGGATGAAGAATAATGGCAGTGAGACTTAGGATCTATGGATTTTATACTTCAGTTTTCTAGATTGAGCAGAGCCTGATCATAACTTTTTTTATGCAAGTGCATTTCCATGAAATAAAAAAAAAATCATGTTCCGTCTCAGAGCGCTGTCATGAGAGTTACACTGCAGGGGTTCAGTTCCTTCAGTGATAACATCTGCATCAATACTCAAGACATGCACTTGTGAGAGGTCATTTCCGTACTTGGTGTGAGTGGACAGATCATCTGTGTAACAATCTTCTCTTCCCTAATTCTGACAAAAAATATCAAAAGGCAAGGCAAGAGACAAGAGATGACCAAAAACTATGTATGGGACTCCCATTTTCCTTTGTGCTTCCAGTCATGAATCCACATGCCAATTTGGGAAAATTCCCGATTGCACCAATCACATCTACTGTCCCAGCCTGCTAGGAAACCTGTCTTTAGCTGAGATTTTGGAAGGAGGGTATTTCTTACAACTGGGGCTTTCAAAGACTTTTGCCAGCCAGTCTAGAACTGTTGGCCATGCAGAGGCGCACTGGGTGTAACAAACCTAGTGAGGCAGAGGCCAGACAATAGGTTTGAGAGTGTAGAGCTTGATGTGTTCTGGGTGGTGCTGCTGCCGAGTTGATTTGTCTGGCATTTCTAAGGATTTCTTTGTGCTGTGTGTTGAGTGAAGTCAGAAATTACCATTATTTTTGTTTTCTCTGCAGGTGAATTTTATACTTTTCATTAGTATTATAAGAATCTTACTTCAGAAGCTAAGATCTCCAGATGTTGGAGGAAATGACCAGTCACAGTACAAGTGAGTCACATTTTTCAATGTTATATACAGAACCAAAATAATCTCTGTAAGATTTCTTCTGCTGAAAACTGCTACCAACAATTGCTGTGGTACTATAATTACATTTAATTCAGAAGTACTTTTAGATGTGGTTTGATAAAGATCTTACCACTATGCTGAAGCAGGTATTAACAGAATGGGTTTTTGTCAAACACTAAAGTCATTAAAAAGATGAAATTTCATAAAGACCAACAAGCTATTCTTGAATTTGAGTTTAATCCATGAATGAACACATTTCTTTTAATGTTTCATTTCAACATAACAAAAGTTTCAAGATCAAAACACTTTGCTTTCACCTCCTTATTTTTTTTTTTTGGACTTATTTTCTTTTTAGTATATTTCAAAGACAAAACCTAACATGAACGTTGAGTATTCAAACCAATGCAAGTAGCCTTTAAAAATGTGCTCTTGGGTATCAACTTTTCTTCATGTAAAAAAATGCTGAATTCCTGTCCTAAATGCAGGTGAAACATGGTGTGCTAAAGTAAAGCATATCTTGAAAGGCAAGAGAATGAGGTCCTTAAGTGTTTTGTAAACAACATGACACATTTGATGCAAAAAGTGAAGAATTCTGATGCGCCACAGAAATGACACCATGACTACATTGACATAAGCCTTTGCTTCATAGAACTACGAGGGGTTTTTTTGTGTGTGTTTTCTTCTTGAATTAACTAAAGTCCCTGCAGCCTTTTACCTGCTTTTGGAAGAGTGCAAAGTCAGCAAGGTCAAGGATAACATGGAATTGCACACAGTGATTTATGAGGTTACTATGTGGCTAATCTCATAGCATGCTTGGAAGTAAAAGAGTTCACAGTGAATGACTCTTATGAAGAATGTTTATAAATCTGAAAGTCATACAAGGTGTAAGTGACCTAGCATCAGGTTCTTATCTTAGTAAAACAAAAGCTTATCATTAAACTCCAGCTTCTTCTCTTTTATTTACCAGGAGACTTGCAAAATCCACATTGTTGCTTATTCCATTATTTGGAGTTCACTACACAGTGTTTGCTCTATTTCCTGACCGGAGTTCCAATACTTATAAAATAATCTTTGAGTTGTGTTTGGGATCTTTTCAGGTAAATTTTTGAAGTTTCTATTAAAAAAAAAATAAATTATTCACCTAGGTTGGTGCTGCCTACTAACTAGGGCCTGTTGTCTCTTTCTAGGGGTTGATTGTTGCAGTCCTGTATTGTTTTTTGAACAGTGAAGTAAGTCTCACTTTCACTAGTAAGGATGTTAAATACTGTTTTCAGTAAATGCATAACAGCCCCTATAATTCCACTCTGATACGTGAAGCTGTTTTAGAAGATGTTTGCATTCCTATTTATTAGACTATATATGTGGTAGTTTCTGTGCAACAGGAGAAATCAGCTGTTTGAAATCTAGTCCAAATGTGAACCTCATGAAGTTCAACAAGGCCAAGTGCAAGGTCCTGCACCTGGGTTGGTGCAGTCCCCAGTATCAATACAAACTGGGGGATGAAGGGGTTGAGAGCGTTCTGGCAGAGAAGGACTTGGGGATACCGGGGGATGAAAAATTGGACATGAGCTGTCAATGTGCACTTGCAGCTGAGAGAACTGATTGCATCCAGTGTCAAAAGGAGTGTGGGCAGCAGGTCAAGAGAGGTGGTTGTCATCAGTACAAGAATGACTTGGACCTATAAGAGTGAGTCCAAAGGAAGGCTACAAAATTATCAGAAGGCTGGAACACATCTTCTGTGAAGAGAACCTGGAGAACAGAAGGCTCTGGGAAAACCTTTATTGTAGCCTCTCAGTATAAAAAGGGCAGATTATAAGGGAGATGAGGAAGTCTTTTTAGTAGGGCCTGTAGTGACAGGACAAGCAGTAAAGGTTCTAAACTGAAAGAGGGTAATTTATGTGTCATGTAAGGAAGAAATTTGTTCTATGAGGGTGATGGAGACACTGGAACAGGTTGAAATTGTGGATGCTCTGTCATGGAGGTGTTGAAGAATAGGTTGGAAGGGGCTTTGAGCAACATGACATAGTGGGAGGTGGCCCTGCCTATGGCAGAGGGGTTGGACTAGATGATCTTTAAAAGTCCGTACCAACCCAAACCACTCTATGATTCTATTCCTAGAGGTTCCCATTTGACCATCAATAATCATGGAAAAGTTCCTCACATAAAAGATCATTTTCAGCTCATCTTGTGCATTTTCTTTTTAACACAGGTGCAAGGGGAGCTGAAAAGAAAATGGCGGAGCTTGTGCTGGAAGCAGACAGCAGGCAGAGATTACAGACTCCACAGCTCTTCCATTTCTCGGAATGGCTCAGAAAGTGTTTCTCAGCTCCACCGGCATTCAAGGGCTCAGTCATTTATGCAGACAGAGACCACCATGATATAAATCAGTTAGGTCCCCCAAAATATGAAAAACTGTGGGATATGTCATTCAGTATGCAGCTTGATGTGATATTTTATAAAATGTACAGTTTAGTGCTTTGATTTTCTACATGTTGGTATTTGGGAAATTGGTTTGTGCAGCTAACCAGTTAATAACAGAGACACCTACTCCACAGATGCTTTCTGGTTTTTATTAAATGGTATTCATATTAATTCTGATTTTTTTTTTTGCCATTTACTAGGCAGAGCTATTCAAAAACTCATTTGCTCTAATGGTCTCTTTACCCTCCAGCATGTCGACAAGATAGATGTATGTATGGCACCCTGTTCAGTGCAGCCTGATTTGGTACATGTTGAAAAGGTGGAAAGCAAGAAAATTTCTTATACCTTATTTATACTTAAGGAAACATTTATTTCCTTAAGGATTAGGAAATTCTTTACTACTTATGGGAAACTAGATAAAAAATAAAGAAATGTAAGATTATAATTAACCACACTGGGAATTTAGTGTGCTAATCTGGGAAATCATTAACATTATTTATAGAGAGGGGAAAAAGGCAGCACTTCTTGGCTAACTGTATAAATTTCAGAGATTACTTTCTATAGTGTTTGATATCAATTCTGATGTTCCTTTCAAAAGTGCCTAGTTCTGTGTTTATGTGCAGAAAGTAGGGCTACCTTTTCAGTCCGCACAGAAAAGGCTACTGTAATAGTTTTGATTAAAACATGAGCATTTTCCAGTAGTGCTATTGCAATGACCAGTTGTTCTCATCTGTTTAAAATTGAAGAGATTTGTGCTGATCCTTTATTAAACAGTTTTCGTTCTGAAGAGGTGTTTTATCGCTAGAGCAGTCTGGCATAGGATAAACAGCTTTGGATAGCATATTGCCCTTTGAAAGTATCATTTTTATATAATATTTTCACTGGAATATGTCTCTAGAACTACATGCTTGGCAGCTAAAACAAGGAATATTTCAATGGATTTGCAAATCCCATTTAAGGAATAATGTGGATTCTTTTAACCTAATTCTATTCTGTATCTGTCTGAGCTGATTTAAATTTTAGTCCTGCTTTTAACTCCAGGAAAAAAAAAAAATCAGAATCCCTAAAAGTTACCATAAAAGGCACGAATAGCAAGAATTCTCAACAATGCCAAGCCTCCTATGTAGCTACTTTGTAAAAAAAAAAAAAAAAAGATGCAGAGCTGACAGATTCTTATAAACAAACACAGAACATTTGCACTCTTTAAAAGAAATAAACCCAGTGATGTTTACTTTTCATGTGACGTTTAGATGTGTCCACTCTAAATAGCAAGTGCGAATAATATAAATTTGCATGAGTACCTCTGAAGCATAAAAGCAATTAGCCTGATATTTCAGATAACAGATCCCATGGAGCCAGCAGAATCCAAGGTCCATCGTATTGCCAGGGAAAGGGAAGAACGGCAGCGAGGACGCGTCTTGGCAGGAATACATGTACACTCTTGAAAATACTACCAGTGCTGGGAATATTGTTGGCAGCTGTCAAAGTGTTGATACACCTCTTGGTCTGATTTAATTCAGCCGTGTATCAGTTAAACACTATTTTAATAGTTTAATTTACCCTGGAGTGATACAAAGATACGTCAGACCAAAGATAGAAGAGGCCCCAGGGTTCACATGAGTACTGTAGACAGGGTAACTCTGTGACTGTTGCCTGACACCAACCTTTGCACAGTAGGCATCATTTGAGCTAAGCAGTAATTGCTTGATGAATTGTACTTCAACAGATTTGACTTTAAAGAAGCTATTGATCACCTCCAGTCATTCAGTTTGTTGCTGTCACTTGGGGAAGTAACTAGGAGATTCTGAAGCAGGCTGCCCAGTGAGAGTCCCATGGGGTCTAGATATGGGTGTTCTACACATGTATTTAAACTAAATATATTCCCAAAGGCTTTAGACTCAGAAACCACTGCTAAACTTTAGCATTTTTCCTGGATCTCTGAACAACTTTATCAACAAACTCTTAACTGCAAATATATGAAAATGCATTGGAGCTTTGAGGGCTGCTTCTACACCTAAAATAAACATGTCTGTGCACTTCAGGCTTCTTTGGCTGAAGCTACATTGGGACTGCTCGGCTGCATGAGATACAATGTGCAGGATGTACTCTTTTCCCCAGATTTATGGGTTAGAAATAAACAATTGACAAGCATTCAAGTATACTCATCTTTATGATCAAAGGAGATTCTTGGGGTGAGTTGGCACACAGACAGAATGCTGGTGTAGAAATGGAGGCTTCAGTCAGTTCCATCAGTCTGTTCAGCGTGATGCATCACCAATTATATGTGCTTAAAATTCATTGTAGTTGAGAAATAAGTATCTTTGTTCTAATTAGGTGAACATGGAGAAAGTCTGCATTGTAATGATTCCTGGATTATAACCAGAAAAGCTTAAAGAAAAAAACCTAACATATTGACTTGCAATAAAACAGCACAGTTACCTTTAACAGGGTGCAGACATATTTGGACTTGATTCTACTTTTCACGTAGGGAGTGATGCTGTATGAGACAGTGAAGTTGCACCAGTGGAACAACATAGATGGCATCACGCTAAAGGACTATGTGGGCATGTGAAGAATGGCATGCAGGGGAGAGACATGCTGCGTATGTTTGTCTTTCAAATGAGTGAGAAATGCAGCACTTTCTAGAACCTTATCCCTCTATTAAAAAACATGGAATCTAAATACAGAAAGTATGTTTTCTATGAGATAGTTTAACTTCATAATGCATTGTGCAATCATTTGCACGTCAGCAAAGGCCAGAGGGCACTGTGCTCACTTTTTTTTTCTCCCAGAAAATTATGATTTGAAAATAATTCTATGCAAAATTACAGCATTAATCCCCTCATCACCTGTCTATCAGCTGCCTTTCTGTGCACAAATACATGTCAAATTAAATTGTACGTTAAAGCTGCAAGCAGTTTGAAAAGTCTAGTACTTGAACAATGTTTTGCATCTTTATGACACCCAGAAATGAGATAGCTTCTCCTGGCTTTGTCTTTCATTGCATTTTGCCCAGGGGTGTGGAGTTAAACACTCCTGCTCTGAGCTGTGGTGGCTCTAAGAGTCAAAAGCACAGTGCAAGAAAACATTTGTCCTTCTGTCATCCCTAAACCAAGCTCTCACTCAGTCCTAGCAGCAGCAGGGGTGGAGGTAGAAGTAGCAAGACAAGGGTATGCTTTCCCAGCACAGCTTGTCACATAATGCTCCTTCCTTTACTCCTTTACTGCCTTTCTCCCTTTGGTAGCATCAGGGCCCTTACTGAACAAGAATGGAAATAAAATTCACTCTCATAGTGCAGTTAATTGTGTTTCACTTCCATTGGAGATGCCAGAGTGGCACCATTCACTCTGAGTGATTTTTATGAGCATTACCTGCTGCCTGAGGGACATGGTGACAGATTACTCTCCAGTGGCTAAACATCATCAAAATCTATATAATGAGAGTTGACTTTACATGTCCTCTGCAGAGTCGATTCCAGCTAGGTGCTTGATAAACTCAGATGAAATTCATCTGCCCTAGTTCGGTTTCTAAAAGCTGGATGTCTCTGAGCTAAAGACTCCTTTTAAGTGCCTTCTATAGTCATCACAGAGAAATGGGCACTAGCTGAAGATAATCCATTCCATGTTCAGCTTGGCATCTAAGATAGGTAAGCTGAATTACCCTTTTTCTCTATACTTACTATAAAATGAGCCCAGGGTAGCTGGCTAGTACTTTGATTTCTCACTCTACATCTAAAATTAGGTAAGATAAATCTCTCCAGAAGAGGCTGTTCAGTTATCTGGCTGATATTACCCAGATACTCTTTTTTTAAGCCAGGTAACATGGGTTGGCCAACGTTATCCTTCAAGAAATGTGCAGGGTGATTCAAAAGTTGAGGCAATGGAGGATCCCTCAGTTCATGTGGTAAGGTGTCCCTGTGGTTGACTGCCTTCTTTGATAAAGCCAGAGGCCTTATGTTCTGTTTTGATTTGCCTGGCTTCAGTTAACAACAATTGCTTCTTTTGGGTTCGGTGGTGTGCTTTTTGTCTTTTGTAGGGGGGTCATATGCTGAAACAAAGTGCTTTATACTACTAGAATTTTTCTTTATGTGAAGTTTTTTGACTTGGATTTCCCCTTGAGTAACTAAGCGTGTCAAATATTTAAAATTCTGACAGTGAGGCATTTTCTCAAATACTTTTCCTTATTCTCTTCTGTGCCTCATTCCATTCATAATAACTTTGGCCAACAGAAGCAAAGAAAGTATTTCAGGATCTCGTCCTTCAGGAGGAGACATGACACATCACTGACCATATTCCTCACTCCACTTGCAGCACACCCGGTCGTACCTTTGAAATCTTTGACTTTACATATAATTGTAACTGACCAGGAACTGGCTACTGACCATGAGATTACTGCTGGCATGTGCTTTTGTCATATAAACTAGTACCTTTTAAAAATGTATTGACCTCGGTGTCTTGGGTCAGATGCATTAATGTTCTTTGCAAAATCACCTTAGGAATATGGAGTGCACTGTTTTAGCCACTGAAAGCAGTGGTGGCTTTCATGAAATTTCAAGAATTTCACGTGTATTTAAGTAATTATTCCATGCACTCCATGCCAATGGCACCTGAACAACATGGTGATGGGTGCTGCAGCTAGCCAGATGAGGAACTACCCAGTTTAAGCACACGTTGGAACTGTAGTGACAATAACTAACTGGTGGCTGCAAGCATTGCAAAAAGCCTTCTACTGTCAAGCTGGAGGCAGCCTGCCCCACTCAGTAGCATCTACTGCTACCCTGATGCACCCCAGGCAGGCTTCCCTCTGCCTTTAACAGGATGAAGGGAAAAGCAAAAGGCACAGACCCTCAGCAAACCAGAGAATCTCTGTGGGATGGTTTTATGAAATAAGACATTACGAAGTGCACGTGTCTCACACTCCGTGTGTAGGGACTAAGATGAGTCATTTGCATTACTTTTCTCTATTTTTGTGAGTTCTAAAGACATCTGTTGACTGTGAATTTGTTGATTTCAGCAAAGTGATTATGAATAAAGTCCAAATTCACTTACTACAGCAGTTTTTCAGATGTCTTTAATGAAAAATCAAGCATTAAATACATCTGATAAAAATGAAGAATGAAAAGTTACCTGCTTAGAAAGCTGCTATGTATATAAGGTTATTGTCCGAGCACTTGCTGTCTGTGCATTGTGATACAGGAAATACTTTTGCTAACAAAAGTACTCTCATGTTGCCATGAGTGCCTGTGGAAGCTGTGGGCTGTCATTACTACCCTGACATAACCAAATAGCAGAAGTTAGTATGAAGTGCTATTCTGTGGATGGAAAAAATCAAAATATGTTATAAAATGTGTGTCATGGGAGTACATCAGGACAACATTTAAAAAGAGCGTTCTGTGATGTAGTTTAACCACTTTGTGTTGAGCCTCGTTCTGTCCAATGATAACAGTATGTAGTTAAATCTAAGTCAGTAACATTTCCATTGTCAGATAAACCAGTGACTGAAATGTCTAACCTCTTTTATTTCCCAGAGCACTGTAACAAGTATGGTAACCTGCAGCTTTTTTTCCTGGCACATTAGTATGAGTATTGCTTTGAAATTCTCTTTTGTTGTCTTTATGGATAACTTTTTATTTGTCGAATACAGTAAAATTTAATGATTATGTAAATGAATGAGATTATTTTTTACAAATGTACAGACTATGATGTTGTATAGATTAATGTGTGTAAATAGGTCTCCTTTTCATACTGTAGTTCATTACACCTTTCTTCTGGTTTTGCTCTTTTGTTCTTTCTGTTTTCAGTTTTTAATGTCACATACCTAACAGCCTTCTCTGAGATATGTTATATATAAAGCTGTGAACAAAAAAGCGTTTACATCTTTATGCTATTAGAGGTAATAGTTAATAACACCATAATGGACTGAAGAGGAATCAGAGAATAAAAATTTTAAAAGTTTTGCACAGAAATTCTGCATTTATATTTAAAAAAAAAAGTGTAAACTGTTGTAGTTTTGGTACCGATTCAGTGGGTCAGGGCCATGCTGAAGGATGTGACTAAGTTAATATTTCACTTTTTGAGTCAACAACAGATGCAAGACATGCATGTTAAAGAAAACCAGCTCCCAGGTGAGGTACTCTACCAAGGAATATGTAGCTTCATGCAACCTGCATGTGCTTGCAGGGGTTTAGAATGGTAGAAATATAGAGCAGAGCTGTGATCCCGT
Organism: Chloroceryle amazona; assembly: GCA_027560015.1. Classification (NCBI taxonomy): domain Eukaryota; kingdom Metazoa; phylum Chordata; class Aves; order Coraciiformes; family Cerylidae; genus Chloroceryle; species Chloroceryle amazona. Next base: position 54,613 of record JANHFX010002198.1, read on the forward strand.
GTTTTGTGTCTGTCCAGCACCTCTGTGGCCAGCAACTATTTTGTACATACTACATCTTGTTTAAATTCATTGTCCAGCTATCTGTCAGAAGTACAGTATAATGGAGCTAGAACAAAGGAAAGCTGTGAAAACTTTTCCGTAGAGGGAACATCATACATCATGTATTTCTTCCCTAAAAGATATGTATCTATTCATATCATATTCTTATTAGGGGGGTGTAGATTGGATAATAGGAAAAATTTCTTCACAGAAAGGGTTGTCAAACACTGGAACAGACTGCCCAGGGATGTGGTGGAGTCACCATTGCTGGAGATATTTAAAAGATATGCAGATGTGATGCTTAGGGACATAGTTTAGTGGTGACCTGGCAGTGCTGCGCTAATGGCTGTACTTGATGATCTGTAAGGTCTCCTCCAACAGAAACAATTCTATGATTCTATAAACGTGTAATTTATATTTTTCAAGGAATTAGTTGCACTCACAATTGGATTTTCAAAACTGAAAATGGTCCTCCTGCCTTGGTACCTCAGGGCTCCTCAACAGTGTAATTAGAATTGAATTGTATTGCACAGAAAGCAAAATGCTGAGACTGCTTCTGCCATGGGAACAGGCACAGGGAAGAAACACTGGAGTGAGAATGGCAGTGCTGTGTTGCTAGTGGGGCCAGCGAGGGAGGTGAGTACAGGTGGAGGAGGAGGTAGCACCTCATGGGGCAGTGTAACTCCCCTGGCAGCAACAGTAAGCCGGGACAAAGGATAGAATGTCTCTTGTTGGCACTCCTCTCTTTGTTGGCTCTCCTGGACAAGAGAATCCAACCCCTTCTATATGTACCTATATGTATCACAGAAACTACATCACCAAGAGGACATCTTCTGGCCCTTTGAGAGACCAGAGCTCTTATCCCCTTCCACCTCATCTGTGTGCCCGCATGAGGTGCATATCAGTGTGAACTCTTTTGCAATCAGTTATTTTACTGCAGAATACTTCAGTGTCCTTGCCCACATGCATGTCCTCTTTCACCCACTGCTAATTGAGTGGCCCCACACCAGATCACCTGGACATCTGCAGGTGAGCTGCTTTAGGGCTGATGACAGAGTGACATTCTGCAAGGGGAGTAACACAGACCATGTGGATGAACTGGGCACTTGATGAGAGGCCTGAGAGTCTGTGCTGAGGAAAAGCAGCACTCTACGCTGCAAGCCGCCGTCTGCTGTACAGTGTGTAGCCTGTAGCCTGACCCTGCAACGCTGTGTTCTCCATGTAGTTTGGTGGTGGCTTTTACCACAGTGACTTTGTGGAAGCATAGAGGTCATTCCAGTTTGCAGAGGGTATTCCTTGAACTGCACAATGCTCTTGAATTAATGCAAAGTGCCAAATAATCAGCCCCTATGTCTCCAACTGAAAAAAATAAAATCTTTTCTATTAATTAAGTGCTATTATTTATATTTGACTGCATTTGAATACACTCATCTTTCCTTAACAACATAGTCTGGGATATATCGTGAGCTAGCTCACATGCAATTTAGGCTGAACCATTTAATAAGTAAATTTATATTGTGTCTAACTAGTTATACATTTTTCACACTGGAAACCCAGTATTTTTCTAGTAATATCCAACAGAATATAGCCAGTTCCCTAGGATGGTGAATTGAATATGAATATTTGATTTGGAAGACAAAAGAAATCAAAATGAAGAGCCGTGCTTTATGTTGAAGCCCTTCTGTATTTCTGAGATTGTGCCTTTGTAACTGAGACTGCTTCTCAACCCAATCCTGTTAAGCTGTGAAATTCTCTGTTCAGAAAGGCTTTATTTAGCAATAGCCCTCAGCCACCGCTCATCCCGCCTTTCCTGCTTAGATTTTTCACCTGCTCTTAATTAGTGCCTTGGGCTTTGGCTGCTGGTCTCTGCAGGATATGACAAACCCCCCTGCAAATAATGAGGGAATCAGTAAGCAAATTTATAACAATATAATTAATAATAGATCCTGACTACAAGGGGACGTATTGTTATACAGAGCTGTACTTGGGAGAAGAAGTTTGAAAATTAAAACACATAATCTGAGTAATAAAGAAAATTGTGCTGCGGAGGATTGATTGTGTTTTAGCCAGGTGATGAATTGGACAATTTAATCATTCCAGCAGATTCTAGCTTCTGTTATTTGGATAAGTACCTAAAACATATGGCCTGTTTTAAAAAACAATTAACTTGACCTTATTACTCAATAATAAAAACATGAAGAAAAACACTATTTCCCTCCAATATCCAACATCTTTAAAGAATCATTTTCATTTTGCCTATAAAGACCATAACATCCTGTTCTTAGATTAGTACAATAATTTATCAGTTCAGACACTTGAAAGTACCATTTTCTCTTATACAGAATTAATATTGTTAATAACTTTTAAAAAAATCCTTTAAAAGCCCAGCATATACCTTGCTCAGGGCATAGTTCCGGTTACTCATCCTAATGCCCCACATATGAGTTGACCCCAACTTGGAAGACACAGGCAATACTGGTTTTTTGTCATTTAGGCCCAGCTCATTTCTATCTAAACGTCTCAGTTAAGTGTTCTATTTATAAATCCCCTTTTTGGCTGAATGCAGAGCCAAAAATCCAGACTGAGCACTGGAATATCTCACATCCTGCCCCAAGGGAGGGCTGCACTAAGGACCTGCCTGATGCCTGTGAGGGGCTTCAGCAGGGAGACCTGTGTCCCCGCAGGGAGCTCAGCAAGCCCTGTCTGCACGGCTGCCCCTCACACACACATCTCCCTCTCATTGGCAGTCTGACAGGGTTGGGCTACAGATACGCTGAGATGTTCCCGTTCTTTCAGCTGCTTTTGAAATCTAAATCTTAATTTGGACCAGGTGATCACTAGTTCTGTTCTCCCACTCCCATGACACACGGTAGGAAGATACTTAACTTACAACCTTCTCTAGCTTCACAGCAGTGAAATACTGAGTTTATAGCAATGCTTTGAAACAGCTTAATAAGGAGAAGGTGGGTTTTATTTAAAAGGATCAATGTTGAGTAACAACTTTTCTTGGATGCACAAGTATTAGCAGAAGGAGAATTTTATGGTTCTATTACATACGTAAATTTTCACCCCAAATGAAATATTGACCGGCATTGCATAAACTGAGTCTAGAGGTTAGAAAGTTGTTTATAATCACCACAGGAGTGAGGTTTTGAAAAACCTTCACAGCATCTCAGGAAAATTCCACTTTTAGATTCCTGTTTATATAGCTTAGAGAAAGTAATATGGTATGAGTCTAAAACAGCAGGGAATTAGACCTCATGATCCATGCACTTACACTTCCTACACTCCCATACTGACTATGGGATCTTAACTGAATTAATGTGTCCAAAATTTTGGTAAGACATAGGAAAAGTTAGAAGAAAGCTATAAATGTTTCCACATCTGAGCATTTAAACACATAAATGAATCACAGAAATCATTAGGGTTTGATCCTTTGTCAATTGCTATCATAAAACTCTCTATTAATGCTATTTCAGTTGTTTGTTTCAGCTGCAGATTCAGGCTGACATGGCTCCTTTGTTCCTGGATGAACAGAAACTGCTGTTGACGTAGATACTTTGGAAGAAAATATGAATGCTATAAAGGGGTTTTCAGTCGAAGTTTATCTCCCTCTTTTGTGCTCTGCATTCATCTATAGCCTAGAAAAGTTCTTCCAATTACCTATTCATATACTGATCCATGAATAGTACAAATGTACTTCTATATATGTTCTCCAAATGTCTGGGCTGAATAGTTTATTTCCTCTGAGTTGTAATTATTCATCTCAGTATTTAGCAATGTTTTTGAGTGGTTTTAACTTTCCTCATGCAATATGTCATCAGGTTTGAAAAACAGTGGTTTCTTTGGACAATCTGGATACTGAAGTATGTGGTTGGCTCAGAGTGGAAAGCAGCTTCTGACCTTCACAACTAACTTGCAGTCAACTTCTTTAGTATATGTTACAAATTCAGATTAACTCAGAATGATAAATTAAAAAGGGATGTGAAGTTGGGGAATAAAATTAGGCCAAAACAGAATCTTACTTTGAGGAAATATGATTATACTCTGGGAAGATGGAAGAGTGAAGCAAAACTTGGGTTAGGGGATACATATAGTACGAGATGGGTGGAAAAAGGGTTGTGATAGGAAGTCAGGAGTTTCGATGAAGATCCCATTTGAGTCAGTAACTCCCAGGGGACCATTTTCTTGAGGAACTGTGAATGGTTTCACAAAAAAACTTTCTATTGAATATGTAGGAAACTGAACTAGAAGTTAAATTTTCAGAAATGTGCACTGCATGTAACACTAAGTTATACAGGATGAAAAGCTGAGGTATTCAGGTACAATCCACCTATCAACTGATGGTCCATATTTTCTCTCCTCCTAAATGGAAAGTTTACATGAAGTCCATTTTTTGCCTCTCTACATATGACAAAATGAAAAATTTCTGAGTAAAAATAGAGTTGGGGTTGTTCAGACTGGAGAAGAGAAGGTTCTGGGAAGACCTTATTGCAGCTTTTCAGTGCTTAAAGGGGGCTTATAAGGAAGTTGGGGACAGACTTTTTAGTAACATGTGTTGTGACCGGTCAAGCGGTAATGGTTTTAAACTAAAAGAAGTTAGATTTAGACTAGGTGTAAGGAAGAAATTTTTTTTTACAATGAGGATGGTGAGACCCTGGCCCAGGTTGCCCAGAGAGGTGGTAGATGTTCCATCCCTGGAAACATTCAAAGTCAGGTTGGACAGGGCTCTAAACAACCTGATGTAGTTGAAGATGTCACTGCTCACTACAGGGGGGTTGGACTAGGTGACATTTAACGGTCCCTTCTGACCCAAACCATTCTATAATACTGTGATTCCAACTCTGATTCAACTGCTGACAGAAAAGACAAAAGCCTTTCACACCACCGGATCAAGAAAGCATTTTAACACCAACTAACAAATAGGGTAATACATTTGGGAGACATTTAATATAAACCATGTTTCTCGGTCTCATCACCAAACTTAAACACTGTGGTATTAACTATGTCAGCTGAAGGATTGTGTTTGCTGTGATTCCAAAGCCAAAATCAGTAATGGAAAAATACCATTCTCTAAGCTTTCATAAGGCTTGAAGCGTTTCCATTATATTGGGGATTTTTTCTGGACCCAGATGGTTTATTCTTCCATTCTCCCAAACCAAAACACAATAATTTTGGGTTTCACTCTTTCACTAGTGTCCAGGTTGTACCTGTTTAATTGCAAAGGGTTCACTAATGGTATGATCCCAGTAGCCAGCAGGCTGCTAACCATCAAAGTATGGCTCAGAAAGAGCTAAGCAAAATTCCAGTTTTTGATGATGACTAATTAATTTGCTCTTCAGCTTTCTACTTATGAATAGTTAACATTTTGTTTCTTTATTAATACAGCTTATGTTTGCCATCTGCCTTAGTAAAGCTATTAATTTCAGACATGCAGAGTCAACCTCCTGCACGTAACCTATTGCCTCTCCCAACTCAACTATATATCTGCTATACATTACATTAATTTAATCTGTTCTTCATTTCCTGCAGCAACAGGGACTAAACAACCTTCCTAGGGCAGAAATCCCATCAAGGAAGTCTTTTTTTCACAAGCTGTGGCTGGTGAAAGCCCTTTCCTTTGTGTACAGCCCTTCCTCCAGTGGGATCCACAGATGTCCTGGTATTGCAGGAAAATAATTGCTGCTCTAAAATAAGTCTTCTGCATGATGTTTTAGTTCCGCTTCTGCAATGAACTAAAAACTAAAAACAAAAGCAACAAAAAGCATCTGGATATGTTTATTGAAATTTTCAACTACTGTTCTACTGAAGCTGCTGAGGTTGTGCAAGTGACAGTAAGGTACCAGCTAGGAATGTGTGTGCCCATCTCCTACAGAGGACCATTCTCTCAAGCCCATCCAAGTATCTAGCTGAGTACACTACAGCCAGTCAGTCTCACCTCTGTGCCCAGCAAGATCATGCAGCAGATCCTCCTAGAAACTATGCTAGGGGATCCTTCTTCCAGGAAGGCTGAAGAGGGACTCTTTATCAGAGAGTGTAGTGATAGGATGAGGGATAATGGTTTCAGACTAAAAGAGGTTAGATTTGGATTAGATACTACAAAGAAATTCTGTACTGTGATGGTGATTAGGTAGCTCAGGGAGGTTTTGGATGCCCCTTCCCTGGAAGTAGTCAGGTCCAGACTGGATAGGGCTGTGATCAACCTGGTCTAGTAGGAGGTGTCCCTGCCCATGGCAGGGGGTTGGAACTGGATGATCATTACGGTCCCTTCCAACCCAAACCATTCTATGATTCTATGATTTCAAGCCTTAAACCTATATTTAAGTCCTACGTGGTCAACAGAGCTCTTCTGGGGCTTTACTGATGAAAAACAGTTTAGAGAAACAGTGAGTGTTCTTCCCATATTTATTCTTTGAGATTTAAATTATGTAAATTATATATGATCTTAAGAATCGTTTACCAATACTTACCTATCCTATAGCATGTTTGTAACTCATCTTTTGCACTTCCCCAGGACCCCGGGATGCTGTTTATTCTTTTACAATACTGTAAATACTCTATGATGAAGACCTGCCTACAGGTAAAATTAGTGTTCCAGGAACAGACAGCTATGTGGACTTATAACTGAGGACTGAATTTCTATTTTTCTGTGTAGTGTCAGTGTCTCATAAATTTACTTCAAATTACATTTTACTCCACAAATCATTCAACTGGATTCTATGAATTGTTCCTGCAAAGAGAAATAATTGATGTAAAACAATGGTCAAGACTGCAACTGTCTGTTATAAACTGAGTATTGTGGTATTGTGTATATGTCCACTAGTTTTCAAGAGGGGTTTTGTTTGTTTACCAATCTACTAACATTTCTGAATGCATTGATATATCATAAATAGTACAGCATGGCATACTAGATCAAATCAATGATCTTACAGTCACCTATACCAAATGCTTCAGGAAAAACACATCTAAACATTGTTACTGAACAACCTCTGCTTGGTTTCATCCTAATCCAAAGTGATCACACATGCAACACCCAGCTCCCTATCTCGCATTTTAACTGCTCTATAACACTCCTTCAGAACTTACTTTTTTCCACTGCCACCCCACTGTAGAATGTCCTTCTTAAAGGGTAACTTTCTCTTCAGCTATGCCTGTTGAGGTGACCAGTGCATTTTTAATGGGCAGTGTTTCCATGCTATATATTACAATACTTCCACTAGTCTAAAGTTTCCAAAATAAGACATTGCAGTTCCTTATTGGATCCTAGCCTCTGGGCTCAACCATTGCTCTGTGTTGCTCTCATGCTGCTCTGCTGCACACCAAGAGATTTTCTTGCTGTTGCAGATGACTGGAAGATGTTTCTTTCCCTTCCCCAACCCTTAAGATAACAATTTCCAGGCTGCTTACGCAGATGAAAACACTGCAATGTACCAATGATTTTTTTTCAGGATTTCCACTCCCAGAGGAATGGAAAGCTTCAGCACACATCAGATTTCTCAGACTCTGCTGTTTCAAAAACCTTACACATCTGCAAGAACAGATAAAACTGCAAAATATCAGCAGACTCTATTTGATAATAAAGACCTTCCTTAATTACTTTCAATGAAGGTGGAATTAACTTTGTGATGTTAAGATGAAGTTTAAGATTGTCAAAAGCAGCATCTTCTTCCTGCCTTCCCTTGCTTTTCGGCCTCTTTAAGGACAGGATCCAAAAGTCAGAATTTCCTATGCTCACACAAGCTAGAAAGGTTTCTTGTGCCCATTTGTCCATTATAAAACTTTGCTTCCTTTTTTCTTGCTGTGGCAAAGGAACACCTTATGATGCTTCTTTTTCTGATAAGGAAAATTTTCTTCTTGAAATTGTGTAATATTGCCCACTTTATACTTCACATATTTATGCTTTCATCTGTTGTCCTTTTGAAAATGCTTTAGTAAAATTTTCTGCATCATCACATGAATAATTTTCAAAGCACATTTTGAGCCATATTCAAGCTGCTTTCTCCCTATGAGGCTGTAAAAAGAACTAATGATATCACAGGTGGTGAAACTGGAACAAAGCTACTTAATTGTACTAATGTCACTTTCCCTAATACATAGTGTTTAAGACCCCATTCCATTCATATCATAATCCATTCATTAATACATTCAGGGTATATTGTCAGTCTTTATGGGTTTCAGCTTCCAGTATTTTTTTCTGAGGGTGACATCCAGAATCTAAATAATGCAGCATACCCCGTGTAGTGCCAGCTCTGAGTGATGTTGTGTAGGTAAGTAAATGCAGATTACCTCTATGTGGGGCTGGAAAGAGCAATTGAACTGGTTTTGTTGGAAAGCAGCAAGACTGTGATCAGGCAGTTAATTAAGTAGTCAAAGTGTTATGTTTATGATACTGCAGGAGATGTCACTTCACATTATTTGTTAGATTTGTTTCACTGGAGTGGAGTTGAGAGCTAAGGGTTAGCGTCTGTCTCTCTCCTGGAAACCAGCAGCAGAGAGATGGTTCAGAGCAATCTTCAACTTACTGGTCCGGCAGGCAAGGGAAGGGAATCACAGTATTTTAGCACATACATGAGGTGTGCTGCTAATTCGTCCGACTTTCTCTCTCTGATTCCTTGGCAAAGCATGATTCTGCCTTTGTCCATGCCTTTCCCCAAAAGAAAATCACCCTGTGAGATACAGTTCTTTTTAGCTTAGAGCAGTTCCCAGTTCTGTTTCATAATGCTGCCCAGAAAATGATTAATTTGGCACAGAAAGTTAGTGTAGGCAAAGGAGTGGAGGTGGGAAAAAGGGGTCAGAGGCTGTTTAAAGCAGAAAGAAAGACTTGTCACATGCACCCATGTATGGGAGTAGTATACAATCCTACCTGTGGCCTTTCAGAGGAGCCACAATCTCAGTTTTCTTAGAGCAGGAGCAATCGGTAAAGTACAAATGTAGAGAAATTTTAGTAGCTTGAAGAAAAAGGACAGAAGAATGAAAGAAGAGAAAAATAAAAATTAATTACATCAAGTGAAAGATAAGATTACGCCAATATTTCATGTTTAAAATCTGCAGTGCATGAATAACTTCGATTCTTACCAAGACACATAAGTTGTTCCAGGTGTAGATACCCTGTAATGCACAGTGATGAAACACAATTTACATTAATCTTTCGCAGCTCTATACTGTCTCAAACAAGTGTGTCAAAGTGCTTGAAAAAATATCAACTACTAAATTCTCCCATTTTATTAGCCTGATGTCACTAATCACATGTGTCCTAGAAGGAAAAATGAATAATTCAGATATGCTTAGTTCATACAGGAAGTGTGTGGATGTCCAGGATATAGTCCAGACCCTCTGAATCCCAGTCCTGCTATTTATCTATGAATTCTTCTTTCGTTAGACTTGACTAGTTTTGAATCACATCTTGTACTCTGAAATGGCCTCCTCTTCCCCCAAAGTTTTACTTCAAAATTGGATTTGGGGTGGATTTAAGAAATTTTGGTGAAAGCATGCATGGAGACAAGTCTCAAATTTGCCAGCAGACAGGCTGGCTTGACACCATAAGGAAAAGGGAACACAGAAATTTCAAAAATGGACATTGTTGAAAGTTTTAAATTGACGTGTTGCAGGATTGCATGTGAAGTGTATTAAAATGAAGCATGCTGTCATTACTGCCATCAGCATCCTTTTCTGGATGACAGACATTTGTCTGCCAATTTTCTCCTTTTCAAGAAATATGTGCAAATTTACTAAAATCTTTGTAGACTGCCCTGGGCTATTCCTGTGAAATCATTCTGGGGGAGATAGATGGTCTGTGCAATGTGATTGAGAGATGAAAATTCTTACTCCCTGTTCCCTCCTTAGCTGCTATCAGAGTATCAGCATGATGGAATCTCTCCAATCCTATGTTATTCAGAACTTTGGAAAAAGACCATAAGACTGCGGTGTATCCTGCAGTCCAGACTGCAGCCACCCCAGAATGCTCTCTATATTAGGTTTATTGATCTTTAACTTCTATTCCGTCTTACTTATTTTTTCAAATGTAAACTGATCTAGAGAATTTTCCACTAAAGCTTCATTTTATGTTTAAAAACCCCACAAATGTTCTGTGTTTTAAGATACACTTCTTAAAATCAAAACGTCTAGGCAGATGCATCCCAAATCCTATCTAACTCGTAGTCCTATCCTGCTCCTTTAGCAACTTTTTAAGTTAAAATTAATCTTTCCTGAAAACAGGTTACTACAGGTCTATAAAGCATCCCATGTGGAAATCTACATTTTCTCAAATCACTTCTTATTTCTATGGGAAATACATTACCAAGCACCTTCTGCAAATTTTTTCTCAGAGTAGCAATGGCTGTTCTTTGTCAATGATGTGACTAATACACCAGTCTTTCATCCTCTCATTCATTCTCATAGAAAAATAGAAATCCTCCAATCCTCCTCTCAGGGGAAACTTGTTATCACTCCAGATGATGACAGCTTTATCTTTGTCTAGCCAAGCCTTGGAACTTCCAAGGATGGCATTTTCATTCATATCCAAAGTCTGTAACAGCAGCTCTTTGCTCAATGGTTTTCCATCTCCCATGTTTAATCCTATTTCTAACATTCTGACCATTAAGTCCCACATAACTGCATTTTCTTTACACAACATGTCGCTCTATAAGGATGATTTTTCCTGACTTTGTGTCATCAGCAGGTTTCATTACTAAATTCGTACATTTCTGGACCAAGTCCTTATTAATTCATAATTACAGTTAAATAAGATTAGTCTCAAGACTGACTTCTGAAGAATTCTTCCAATATCTCCTTCCACCCTAAATAGGATTTCCTGCCATTCAGCTTTTTTTATACACTGCTTATAGTAATCCTCATCTTCTCTGCCAATTCACATTTTTAGGCAGTCTCATGACAAATGTTTTGCACTAATTCAAATACATATATCACTCTTTTAGCCTAAGAGATCAGCTATACCAAACAAGGGTATTGTTTTTTCCAGCAAAGTTAGCTGTGGCAAACTCATATTTCATTTCCTTCCATTTTCTATTTATTCAATTTCTGAAGTTACTTTTTCGTTATTTAAAAAAAAAGAGAGAAAAAAATAAAGAAGTGTTTTAAAGCTTTGCATCCCATTCAAGTAACACTACTTGATTTAATGCATATCTTCAAAACTGATTCTCAGAGAAATGTATGGCTACATGCTGATAACTGTTGGTGTAGAAATGTATTTGAGTTTCATTTCCAGCCATTTTTAAAGTCTCTAACTCCAAATGAGGTCAGAGTTGATTTACCAGTTCCCATGCAGAGGTGGCAATGGGAGTATTTTGCTGGAATACTGTAAGTGTGTCAATGCTTCTGACCTTGTGAGCTGCATACCAGATACATCATGTGGTGAAGAGCCATGAGTGACATTCCACATATGCTACAAAACTGAAGAGGAGGTGGTCTCAAAAATTTCAGGGTCCTGTGACAATATTATGACTGGTCCCACTGGCTGTGGCTGGCTCATTTACACACAGTCTCTCATTTTATCTACCAGCCCTCCTGGCAGTCGCATGGGGGTGTCCTGTCTTTCAAGCATACTCAAATTATTTGCTGACTGAGTGCAGCTTGAGAACAGTCATCATCGTTTTTGAAAGTTCCGGTTATCATTTTAAAAGTAAATTGAAATAATATTTTAATGTCAATTTGTCCTCCTTTTCTTCTTTCTTCAACTGGAAAATATACAGAGCTCCACCTGTTTCCCAAAACAGCAAAGTCAAAAGCATGTGGAAGTATGCTCCAAGCATGATTCTCCAGGACAGTGCATCTTGGCAGGACAGAGTGGGAGAAGCTACAAGACAGCACATCATCAACTAGTGTTTGAGCTCACCAATGTACCTTTCATGCATTGCCCAGAACCTCCTTTGCCCTTCTGGTCTCAGTGCCTTTTTTTTCTGGTCATAGCTGATCTTCCCAGTTGTGTTGGACTGGACAGTGCAGAGGACTTGGCAAGCTGTCTGTGAAAGAGATGTATTTCAGCCTGAGGAAAGCAGCAGTTCATCATTAAAATCTTGGTAAGTAATGACCTGCTCATAAAGAACAAATATGGAAGTAGAATAGCTTGGAAGCTCATGGGCATTTTGAAATAGCAGGAGCCACGCTATTTGGCATCTGAAGTACATTTAAATGACTATAAATGTTGTGGATCAATGATCACTAAACTGCATACTGGAAGGGAACTAGTAATATAAAAAGTAATGAGAAAAGCTAGAACTGAACATTAGTAATTTTCTTCATAAAAGTCAAGTTTCCATGACTCATTCATATACTATCAATTACATGTGTTTAGAGGCAGAATTTTAAGATTAAAATAGTCAACTAAATTTAACTGTCCCATTATCTTTATGTTCTTGCAGAAATGTTTTGCCCTGGCAATTGCAGAGAACAGCAAACTGATTGTGAGCATAGGTTATGATAACATCCGCCCATAAACTGTGTTTACTTCTTATATAAATGTGTGGATAATGTTGAGAGTTTTTTCCATTCTTCTAAACATCTCTTACCAAGGTGACACTGTCTAATTCACATCCCCAAAGAGCTTTATTTTTACAGATGCATTTTTAGTCTTTTCATAATGATGTCATTTATGTGCAATGTGAACTGAACTTGCTAACGTCTTAGACCTCGTTTGGAGATTGCTGCAGCCATACTGGGTCAAATTAGGCATGATTGTTTTCACTTCCTCAGGCCTGGTTTGTGTTCACCTGTGAATAACGTCCTGGAGAATAAGGACGTAAATGCCATAGTATGTCAATCCAGCAATAAACCCAGATGATTAGTCTGTCACTGGCTGTAATTTGTGGTGGATGCAGGAAGAAAAGTTGTGGGAAGAAAACTGCATTAAATGATTCTTTCCTGCATGTGTTATCCCAATTTAATGTTTATAGTAGCCTGGGAATATCTGAAGTCAAAGTTGCATCCAGCAACTGCTTACTGCTTAATATTCACTGTTAGGTTTGTTCTCCATGAATTGGATTGAACACAATTATATCTATTTGACTAGCATGGCATCCTCAAAGTCTGAGTACTACAGTTTCACTATGCACTGTCTGAAAAAGTATTTCTTTTTTAACACTGTAATGTAATAATTCAATTAGATATCCCTTAAGTTTTATATTATAAGAAATTGTGAATAATGATTCCCTTGTTGCCCCATTTGTGAGTTGACTCTAGGGTACCTCTCTGCAGTCATCAATCTTCTAAACCAGGAAGTGTTAGGATATTGTCCTGGTTTTGTGGTTTTGGGTGGGGTAGTTAATTTTCTTCATAGCAGCCACAGGGTGCTGTTTGGGATTTGTGACCAAAACATTAATTATAAGCACTGATATTTTAGCTGTTACTGAGCAGTGCTTACACAGTGTCAAGGCCTCTTCTCCTTCTCCCCCCACCAGTGAGTAAGACAGGGGAGCACAAGAGGTTAGGAAGGGACACATCTGAGACAGCTAACCCTAACTGACCAAAGGGATACCACATACCATAGTATGTCATGCCCAGCAATAAAAGTTGGAGGAGGAAGGAGGAAAGGGGATCTTTGGACTGATGGCATTTGTCTTCCCAGTCACCACTACACGTGATGGAGCCCTGCTGTCCTGGAGATGGCTGAACACCTGCCTGCCAATGGAAAGAGGTGAGTGGGTTCCTCATTTTGCTTTGCTTGTATGTGCAGCTTTGGCTTTACCTATTAAATTGTCTTTATATCAACCCATGAGTTTTCCCACTTCTACTCTTCTGTTTATGTCCCTCTTCCCACTGGGGGAGTGTGAGCAAACAGTTGTGCACAGCTGAGCTCCCTGCCATGGTTAATCAACAACCACTATTTAATCTGTCCTGACAGGGTAGATGCTCTGTCCCTCTGATCATCTTCTTCCTTCTTTGCATCATTTCTAGCTTTGCTGCATCCCTTTTCCAATTGGGGAAGTAGTGGGTGCACCACTGATTTCTACAACAACTTAGTGATGATTTCTGTTTGTTAAGAAATATTTATTAAAGGATTTTCATTAAAGATCTCTACTTAATATTCTTTTTGACTTTTGGCCACCACAAAGCAGCAAGATAGCATTTACACAACACTAGCTAAAGGTACCTTTCTGAGTGGCTATGGCTCACATGTACATGGCTACAGCAATATGTACATACAGCTGGGGGTTTTATTCTTCATCTGCAGTCTTTTGTCAGGAGTAGCTTCCAGAATAAATCTGACTTAAAGCAAAATGAACCTCAGAAAAGAATACATCAGAAATTTCTGAATCCCATCCATAATGCCTTCAATTTTTTCTTTTCACAGCACCCTACCTTGAAAGCCTTACAGCACAGAAGTCCTATGGATTTACATTAAACATTTGAACAACAAAAAAAGAGAATTATTGAACATAAATCTGAATCCTTCTATCAGCAGAATATTCTTTTCTGTAACATTTGGTCTTTCTTTTCATTATATGTCATAGCAGGAGTATTTGAGTTGATTGAAAAGTAATTTATAATCAGTGGAAAACAGAATAGAAAAAGCCGAATTTAATACCCACTTCTTTTCACATTCATCTCCTGATGAGCCTCTCACTTTTTTCTCCCACAGTTTTGCCTCATCTTAGGAAATACTGCAATTACAGTCAAGTAAAATCAATGCAGCCCTTAATTTGAATAATCTGATTTTTAAGAAAAAAAAAAAAAAGAAACTTAGTAAGTAAAACCAGTTACTTCAGCTACAGATTTTTGGTGTAGCTGTGTTTGGGCAGCTTCTAATAAAATGCCTCTTCCTTCAGTAGAAATGGTTTTATCTAAATTAATAAAATAAAAAATTTCTAATTCTCAAATATTAGCCATGACTCCTTACCAACTTTCATGATCAGAAACAGTTGAGAGATAGCAAGAGTTAAAAGCAAGTAATTCTTATTAGTTTGCCATGGATTATCAGAACAGTTTATAAAATGGCAACATATGAACAGGTGAATAATCTCATGGGATTTATGTTAATTAAATTGGGTGAATAAAAATAAGCTAATGGAGGACTTTCCTAATGAGACACATGTTAAATGGTTGTTAGGTGATTTAGACCTAACAAAAGCCTACAATTTTTCTCTCTACAATTTTGTAATTATTAATAATAGGTAATAAGACTTCTCTTCAGGAACAACTGAGAGCTTAAAACAAGGCTTCCCAAACTCAGTTTAACTGAATTATGTGATCGGTCTGAAAAATATTATGGCACGTGTGTGTCTGTGGTTACTCCCCCTCTCTGCCAAGTCTTGATGTGTCTTGAGCAACAGCTACATTTGGAGCTACTGAAATGCAAGAGCCAGCAATGATGTGGGTGAGAAGATACTTCGTTAATCACTGTTAATTTGAATAACCAGTTTCCATCTTGCCAAATCATCCCAAAGTCTGGTTTAATAATTAAAATAGTGGTTTTTCCATTCTTTTTCTGTCTTTGCCCTTTCTTCTATGTTACAGGTACTTTCCTTGCTCTTTGTTTTTCCCTCTGTTTGATGGTCATTCCAACATGCACTTCCTATAGACACTCGGACTGACTTTTT